>JMFS01103051.1:0-17642 GCA_000699545.1 Podiceps cristatus | reverse complement strand
TACCGTTTGGGGTTAAACCACGACAGAGAGTAAACTTCAGGTTTTTGAAGCCAGCTCACCCCAACACCCAGCTTCACAAAGCAAATAAGAGCACAGTAAGTAGGAACAAAGGGGGATTTGCTTCAGAAATGCACTGCTGATCTAAACTGATAAATTAACTTAGGTGCTCCCAGAAAGAGCTTCCTTAAGAGAATGGGGAGTGCAAAGATTTCACTGTGATGTGGGAACCTATTTGGTTAACTGAAATCAAAGAAGCAAAGACTTGTCTTCAAGGGAAGAGAGAATTTGAGGACTGTTGTATACAAACCCACATTTTTTTTAATTCATGTCAGACCTTGTCACTCTGAGTTTTAAAAAGCTTAATTATTCTAATTAATTTTAAAAGCCTTTTGGCCTTTTTTGAGGTACTTTATATAGAACAGATCTAAGCAAAGCCACCTCGAATCTCTGGTTGTCTAGGCACCCCCATCCCATTTACCCTGGCAGCTGTTATTGGCATCAGATAGAGGCAGGCAACTGAAGGTCTGAATACTGAAAATGTCTAGTTGCAATACCTGTTACTGGGAAAACCAACAAACTTCACCAACCCTGCATGTGTCACATTTATATTTTGATATAAAGAATATTGCTGCATTTGTATTTCTGTAAACTCAAAGTCATAATTTTACATACATACAGGTTGAGTATCCAGATAGAGACACAAGGGGAAATTTTTTATAAAGCAGAACAGTCCCCCACCCCACATATACAAAGAACACATAGTGTGGCAGAACGTTCCAATACATTTTACAAGAGTCTTACTTCCCCCTCATTTTTATCGGTTGTAATAACACTGCTTATCACCAGAAAGTATTGCAAATGGCAACAGAATAATGGCGTTAAAAGATGCCTCTATTAGTGTAGCCTGCCAGAAATGAGGTAGAAGGAAAAGATCTGATATCGCAGTATGTGTTTTGCTGCCTTCCCTTGGAAAGAAGCTCTTACAGCCTATGCCTGTACAAACTGCCTAGGCAGAGCAAATCCCTTTCTTTGCCAGAATACGAAGAAACAAGCAATGTATTGTAAAGGTTAGTAAGGCTGACCTTGTCTTTGACCCTTCACTGTTGATGTTACAGTACAAGACCTAAATTGAGTGCACATGATGGCTGCACACAGTGGGCTGAAAACGACTAGTGGGAATGCACAGCTAGATATAATTCCGTCCTGATATTCTCCCATCATGTTACACTTTCTTCTACTTACAAGAAAAGACTTTCCTTTCACAGGCATTGTTTCAGCAATGATGGACTCATAGTCCTTCGTTCTGCCAGTAAGGAAGGTATCACGTCCAGTGTGACCAGGAAACTGAGTGTCTCAGAATTTACATAGGACAAACACAGTTCACCATATTCTCATGCAGAGAAAGGTGACACTACCACTAAGGACAAGACTCAAAAATAGGGGGAAAATATCCAAAAGACAAAGCTAAATATATTTCCTTAGCTGTGGTTTCTCAAGGGACCTTAGGTGAGGGAGTAATGTCACAGCTGATGTCCCTGCTTTATAATTTGAAAGTGCCTATCTCCACGGGAATTTCACCCACAGACTGGAAATTTATTCTTTTAATCCTTCTTGGTAGTTTGTTTATCACAGTATTTGCTGTTTATTTGGCTAAACACATTTGCTGTAGCTTTGTCCATGTTTCTCAAAAGCAAGGATGTCATCATTCATAGTCCAAAACTGACTAAGAAAAAAAGATGATGTTTTACCCTTTTATATGCACATAAAGGGAAAAAATGCATAACTATCTGGAGCAAGGCTTTACTTTTCCTCATCTCAATATGTAAGAGAACCCAGAAAGGAGAAGAAAGCATATATGTGTTTAATTTTTGGTTTGAAATTGTTAAATAACAATTAGCTACTGTGCTTTAAATACCAATTATTCTTCTGCAAAATATATACTGGAAGACATCAAAATCAAATATAGAAAAAAATTGGTTCCTATAAATACACACCCCAAAAGTCACTATGAAAAAACCAGCTATTTTGGAGTTGGAAAGAAAAATCTGATCTATCAGAATTATAGCTGTGCAGAAACAGAACATAGAGGGGCAAAACATTTATAAAAACTTAAAATCAGTGACAGCCACATGTAAATATACTATACATAAAACATTGTCTCCTTGAAATGAACAATTTATCACTTTGAAATGAACTAAAGGAATAATACTATACTTCATCAATAGAGCTAAACAAAATTTAGCAGAACTTCTATTTCTTCAGATGAAGAAAATAACAAGACACAGTTACACAAAAAAATGCACATGAATAGAAATATGGAGGAAAAATATTTCATTAAAAATTACTAAATATCTTCTATCGTAACAAACATGCTTCTTGTAGCAATGGAAAATACAATAGCCCTTATTACAGCACAAACATATGAAAGTTTAAAAACAGACAAAAATATAGTCTTGAGAAATAAACAGTTCATTCAAGCTAATATCTCAGATCACAGTATCACTGAAAAGAGAAGCTGTATTAGATATTCTCCTCAAATGTATATTCTTCAGGCTGAAACTCCCCACTCCATTGTTCAACAGTTTTCTCACTGATTTTGTATAGTCATGACTCCTCTATCAAATAGCAGAATACTTATGTATGCACTGATGTTTAACTGCATGGGAATAATCCAAGATTCAGTTCTTATTCTTCTCCTTCCATTCCTATTATTCAGACTTTTTATAAGATTTTCCTTACTGGTGACATCATCTTCTCTTTGTAAAGTAACTCTGAACTGCAAATAACAGAATATGCATGTATGTTGCAAAATAGGTTGAAGTATTTTCTCTGCTCCTTCTACAGTTCTAATGTCTCATATTAAAGTTGTGCACAGCCTGTAAAACTGTGGTCCTATGAAATAAGTGTCTGTTTATTAAGTGTTGCCTCCGTGATCAGAGACTAAATATGAAAAGCTTATAATGTTGTGCCTCTCACCCGTTTCTATTTCATCAGTTATCTCTTTCTCCAGATGTCTGGAAACTGAATCTCAAGAACTGGAAAAAGCCTAGGATGTCTCTTCAACCAGTTTACAGCTACAAGATCTCTTCATAATATTTTTGGATAACACTAACATTTTGTTACTGTATGGCCTGCCAACAGTTTTTTGAATAGTTATCTGAACACAGAAAAGTCACTCCTTTTACATGATGAAAAAAAATGTAAGCAATTGTGAATTCAGATTTTTTAGATTTATGCAATGGTGTTTCTACACACCCTCCCCCCTTTTTTTTATCCTAGGAAAGGAAAACATCACTTTAATATGTCATTGTGTTTTATTGTCCTAGAAGATTCTAACATGATTACAAACGGAAACAGAGCATTAGTATTATTGCATTGTGTGCAGAATGCTCTGCTCTTTACCTCTTTCTCTTTGATACGTAATGTGGTTTTGATGCTACTTACTGATTAGTATGATCATAACACTTCAGTCAGCATTAGAAACTGTTTTACATACATTTGTTTTCCTCTCCTTTAAACACTTCATAATATTTTTTTCCTTTGACTAAACCGTACATTAACGACTTTATCTAAAGAACACTTTTAATGTGAATAAAATGTAATTAGAAATTTTCCCTACTTTGATACATACATTCTTTTATTCTGGACATATTTTTAAATGATTATGTTTAACAGTTACTTAGACACTATCATGCAGCTGTGAGTTTACTACTTAACGGCACATTAAAAATCTCTGTCTGTTGCTCCTAGACTCAGTATAACATTTCCCAATGCCATGTGATTACTACATTGTATTCCTGGAACCTCATTAAAAACTTTAATGATAAGACATATAAATAAAATATTTTCGCAGGAATTCATACATTTATTTTACAAAGAAAGAAGCCAATATGCACATGCTCCTACAAACAAATAAAAAATATTTTCCAGAAGACTACTATTTGTAACTGTGAAGAACAGTTTAAAGACTTTATGAGGAAACTGCAGAGGGAAAAAAATAATAATACGTGAGTTGCTTTTAATAATTAATTAAAAGTCACGTATTTTTTTTGAATGCAAAAATAACACAAGGTCCAATAATATCTTCCAAAATATAGTTATATTATCTTCTCATTCTGGTCAATAACATTTAGTTTTGCCACTTACCAGCAGGTCTTGAGGTCTTCCAGTTACTGAGGTCAGACAAGTAATAACACAAGGAGATTGACAAAGTTGTTATCCTCTACCAGTCTTTCCTCTCAGACGAACCTGTGAATTTACTAGTATGAACCACAGGGACTGCACCTTTAATTGTCCTGTCAGGGGAACTATGATCACAGGAACAATGAAAACGGATGGGTCCATCAGTCCTGAATGTCATGCAGCAACCTGGCACCTAAAGGTCTCTTGTAATAAATAAAATCAAACACCACTGCAAATTCCAAATGACTCTTTCAGTGAATGAAGGACATACAGTCCTGGCCAGAGAACTAATTTTCACAAATTATTCTTCCATCCCTGTTTTTTGCATCCTGATGTACAAGAGAATCCTACAACATACTTTCAAAAGACAGGTTCAGAACACAGATAATTCATGCTCTAGACACAAAAATCAGGCATTAGGAAAGAAGACAATTCAGTAGCACATAAACTCTTTTTACAACTCATCACCAGCTGACCCTTCACTTTGAGAGAGGTAAAAGGGATATTTATCTATACCTCTTATTTACTAGAGACAGCAACTTTTATTTCACCTTTTGTTAACACCTCCCTGAAAGTATTTATTAGCATAAGTAAGAAAACAGAAATTCTTTCAAACTTGGATTGAAGATATCAATACTTGTACATTGGTCTGGATAAACCAATGTAGTCCTTTGGTTGCACCACTGTAAATGGAGCAAAAAGGCAAAATTCTTGCATTTTTTACATTCTCTGAGACAGCTACAGACGCTGTTGAAAGCCTCAGATTTACAAAGCAATTTGTAAATTTTACAGTACAGTATAATTTTCCAGTTGCTGGATTCTGTTTTATGTAGCAAAGATCCTTTGGTCACCAATTCAAGGTTTTGGATGTAGGGACAAAATTCAGCATGCTAAGAACATCTAGGAAAAAATTTACAAATTTTATTCTCAAACTTCTGAATAAGGGCTCAAGCCAATTTCAACATTAGTTCAAAGTGACTCTAGAAATATGATACCAGAGGGTTTTGTTTGTCTTCACTTCTGCAGATACTCATTAAAACAGTTTTTTCCTGCTGTTATTCAATGATGGTATAGCCTGCAATGATATGTTTTATCTACCTAATTTCCCTCAATACCCAGCTTCTAGGAAGTGCTATAAACTCTGATGAACTATAACCTACGTTCTAGTTATCATTTAAAGAGATTTTCTATCTCATAAACTGATTTCTGATTGTATTGCAGTTTTTGAGTGCTATTTATATTGAAATAAAAGGTCAATTGTACAGATCACATAAATAGCAAACAGTATGAGGTCACAGGTTTGTTAGAGAAACCTATCTTTTTTCAGTAAAACAGATAACCCATCCACGATTTCCAAATTTCAGTCTTATAAAAGTAATTTTCACTCACTGGTATTGCAGTTAGTCTTTGACTCTCAAAGGAGGCATTGCTCAGGTACCTGTTTTAATTCCTGTTTTGCAACACAGGTCAAATAGCCGTGGGGTAGATGGTCCCGGAGACACAAAGGCTGAATAACTTTGCTCAGTTCTGAGCTGGGGAGCCTTCAGGTACACCACATACCTAATGTATAACCATCATCTTCTAGGATTCCATTTGATATTTAAAATACTTCTGTGCACATTATTTAATGGCAGAAACTTGAGTGCCTAGTACCAGAATCACTCTGTGCAGTGTAAAAAATAGACCTATAATAACTGTCACTCATTCATCAATGTCAGACTAAGAATGAACAACTACCATACAAGGGAAGGTTTGCTCCTTCTGACTAAAGAAAGTCTTTAGTCTGGGGCAATTTATTCATCGGTAATTTTTAAATAATAAAAAAAGAAATTAAAGGCAAAATTACCAGTCCTTCATGCTTCACAGAGTACTTCCCATGACAAACATGAAAACAGTGGGTTTCCTGTCATCATTTTGCTTACTGTGGCCAGTGTGCGTCACTGTCCCTGGAGACATTTTGTGCGATGTGGAAGATACTGTGACCAGAATGGATCACCAATATAGATGCAAAATGCTTCTGTCAGTGAAGTTCTGCACATTCACTGTCCAGGGAGGCAACACTTGGCCAATGCTGACCTGCCAAAAGCCCTATTCAGATTTTAAGGCAAATAGACTACAGGAACATGAGCCACTACAGTCACTACAAACACAAGCAGAGCTATTCCTTCATGAAATACTAAAGGGTTTGTTGCATCCTCCTCTTCACATAGAAACTATCACAAGCTGACAATGTTATGTTCACTCTCTGAACTTTCAAAGGCCAAGTTTGAATTAATTATGAGAGGCAGCTGAAGGACTAAGTCATATCTTGTACTTTGAGGGACTTTACTTGAAACTTCTTTGTTGCAGTATGGCATACAATTGTTAAGTAGCAGGAAAACCCAATTCTAACCTCATTCATTATTTTGTTTCATATTTGATTAGCTAATTGTTGTGTGTATTTTTTTTCTACAGAAGTTCAGATGGTCCACTGTGCATATATGCATGTTGAAAGAATATTATAATTAGAAATTAAACTCAGTAATTTTGCTTACATCTTCCTGAGAGTCTTAGGACAAAGGTAGTAAATTAGAAACTGTTCAAATCAGTTGTAGTTCATGAACATTCAACTCTTTTTATCACCACTGAAATGTCAATCCCCTGTGCTGCTTCTGCCAGGGAAGCTGAAATAAGAATACATAATGGCAGCAGGGAGTCAATGTTTTGTCAGTTAGGTTCATGCTATTATTGCAGTGAGAACTAAATATGAAAAAACAGCTACGTCTTATTTACAAAACAGTTGCTCCCTGCTGAAGTTTTAAGATGTAAGCTTAATTTTGCAGAAAAAGTAATTTTCTATTCACATTTCATACTGATATAGCAGTATAATTCTATAATTAGTCTATTAGCTGCATGACAATGAACCTGGGGAAATTGTAAGAAACTAACAACAAATTCATTGTGAAATTTATACTTAGAAGTCCAACTGCTTAATTTAAATATGTTTAAACTGAGAGTTATTATTACTGTTACTACTATTATTATTACGAAAACAAGGTCTTCAGATTCAGGTGATTCTTCTACTTCTTTCCATATTTTATGTGATTGAAAAAATTGCCAATATTCTGATGGCTTTGAAAATAACACTTTTTCCTCCATTCAACCCCTAGCATCTGAAAATAACATATCTAAGTGTTATCATTAAAATATATATTCATCAAAAAAATCTACAATCTTCACAAACTTCACATACATCAACAAAAAAAGTTCCCCACACCAAAATCAAAATAACATCATCACAACACTGACAAAAGTAGATAATTCACACACAATCCACCTCTCATTCCTTCACCACAGTTACAATGAAAATTCCCCACAATCATTCTGCTCTTTGCTCACTAGCAATGTTCAGTCCATATTTTGCTCATTACCTCTCCCAATTACTATCCTTATCTCAAATTCCTCATGCCCTACATTGGGCCCCAAAAAAGGACTGTGGTGCGTTAACCTTTGCCAGACACCAGACGCCAACCAAGCCACTTATCACTCCCTCTGCTCAAATGGATGGGGGAAGAAAAATATGATGGAAGGCTCGTAGGTTGAGATCACTCATGAATTACTTTCACAGGCAAAACAGACTGGACTTGGGGAAATTAATTTAATTTATGAATAACAAATCAGAGTAGGTTAATGAGAAATAAAAATAAATCTTAAAACATATTTCCCTCACTCCTCCCTTCTTCCCATGCTCAACTTCAGTCCATATTTTCTCTACCTGCTCCCACCAAGAGGTGCAGGGGCATGGGGAATGGAGGTTGTGGTCAGTTCATCACATACCGTCTGTGCCACTCCTTCCTCCTCACACTTGTCCCCTGCTCCAGTGTGGGGTCCCATCCATGGGAGATGGTTCTCCACGAATTTCTCCTGTGTGGGTCCCTCCCATGGGGTGCTGTCCTTCAGGAACTCCAGAGTGGCTCCCCTGAGGGGGTCACAAGTCCTGCCAGCAAACCTGCTCCACCCTGGGCTGCTCTTTCCATGAGTTCATGGCTCCTGTCAGGACCCTGCTCCAGCGCAGCCTTCTCATGGGGTCACAGCCTCCTTCAGGCACCCACCTGCCCCAGACTGGGTCCTCCAGGAGCTGCAGGTGGGTCTCTGCTCTTCCCCGGGCTGCAGGGGCACAGCCGGCCTCGCCAGGGGCTGCACCGGGGCTGCGGGGGAACCTCTGCTCCGGGCCTGGAGCCCTCCTGCCCCTCCTGCCCCACTGACCTGGGGGCTGCAGGGCTGCTGCTCTCACACCTCACTCCTCCCTCTGCTGCTATAATCCCACAGCAGGTTATTTTTCCCCTTCATAACTCAGTTACCCCAGAGGTGCTACCACCATCGCAGACGGGCTCAGCCTTGGCCAGCAGCAGGTCCGTCTGGCTGGCGTTGGCTCTGTCAGACATGAGGGAAGCTTCTAGCGGCTTCTTACAGAAGCCACCCCTCTAGCCCTCACTACCAAAACCCTGCCATACGTTTAAAAAATGTGAACTACCAGTTTTCATGCAATATTTTATCTTTTCTCCTTTTTATCTCATTTGTGTACTCTTTGAATCTACACTTGTTGACCTTGATAATAAATTCAGATGTTTGTATTAGATGCAGTCCAATGCACTAACAAAAAACCTCAAAGTAAACAACATCAGAACAAGCCAGAAAAGGGCCAACAGCAACCGACCTACATCTACCTTATGATTTTTATATGTTCAAAGTTGCTGATAAACCATTTGACCAAATCCAAGAATTTTTATATGTTGTTGTGCATCAGGGTTGCATCTACAACTGCTACCTATTGTAGATACCGAAGTGTAAAGATTTTTTCCCCATGTATTGAAATGGAAGGTAGTACCAAAGAAGTGACAGAAAAAATACAGTCTAGACAGAGGCCTCTATTATCAGAGCTTCTAAGTCCCGAAAAAATGTTCGTGCATAATTCTGTTCAATTACAGCAATATTAAAATATCAGTTACAAAGAATATACACCATATCAACATTGACTATAAACTGAACACTTGTTTTTAATTGTATACACAACAGAGTACAGATAAGTATATTTTCTTAAACAAAGGAAAATAAATCCAAGCAATTGTGAGTGGAATTCTAGTTATACATTTATATGTACATTTATATACAATCCTGACACTTTAACATGTTAACTGGTGACCAGAAAAACAGATACATTTTTTTATTTTTTTTAGGAGATATAAAATACAACTATAAATTAAATTGACATTAGCTAGGTAAGCCTAAAACTTAGTTCAGCAGAAGATACTACATATAAATTTAATCTGCAGTTATAGATTTTTTTTTCTGATTAATACATTAAGGAGATTTTTATTAAAAAAAAAAAAAAAAAAAAGTTTATTGTTCCTCATTACTATAGGCCTACATACAAATTCAGCATTAGCCCATTAAACCAGTCTTTGGATGCTAAGGGTACAGAATTTCTGAACCAATTAGTCATGGGATCTAGATGTGAAAATTGCATAAAATATGATTTTCTCTGATCTTAACAGCAAGACTTACTGTAAGCTATATTTAGCAGTAATGGGATTTAACATAAATTCCGTATTCCTATCATCCAGTTTTCAAACTGGCATGTTTCAGACATGCATGTAAAGCACTGAATTCCAAGCAGTAGAAATTGTTTGAAGATTTGTGTTTATACCAAAGAAGTGTCATACACAGGGCCCTAATGGTGGTCCAGCGTCCGAGTGCTTCAGAGACTATTCACTGTTTCACATTCCAACAAAAGTTATTTTTATCCACAGTTTAAATGTTCGTTCACATTTTAGAAAAATTCTCTTAATCTAAAGCCTACTCCTGTATCCAAGGATTTCAGGCAGATTCCCAAGGCACTAATACTGGATATTTTCTCTCTCTGAGAAGGGCTACAAAGAATGGCAAAAATGAAAATATGTATACAGGTCTGCATGTATGTGTGTGTACAGTAGAACTGACTATCTTACCAGTCTAGCATTCTATTAAAAATACAGTGACAGTAGAATGAATTGTATAAGTCTGCTGATGCTGCAGATGAATACAAGGCAACCAGATGTCATGTATAAAAGTTGTTAATAGACTATTCTCATCTCATGGAGAAACAAAATCTATAGTTTTCAGAAATATCATCTTAGGGAGCCTTTTGCAAAGGAAGTTCCACATGTCAATACTTTAGTTTTATTAATCAGCACTTTGGAATTTCAGTTTCTGGATTTTCTCTTTGGATTTTAATCCAAAATAAATTGATTTTGCTGATGAGTGAACCAGAGTTCTTCCCCAGCATAACTGACTGAGGTATGTGTTTCAAAAGGGACTGAACATCAACCTCTGACTCAAATATGTCACATACACTGAAAGATGGCTTGACTAGCTGCCTTGCTTTTCCCTGGCATGGATATACTTCTGAATTTTTCACAATCAGCACAATTTGCTTCTGTATGTTGGTTTTCTCAGTCTTCTTAAAGGCAACACATCTGGATCATGATTAGAATAAATAGGATGTGGATAGAAAAACCTCAGTGCTTCTCCACACAAATCTCCGCATAAACTGTAGTAGTTGCATTGTGCCAGGTGGCATGTCCTAGAGTTAGCTCTGGAACCAAGGATTCATATTTCCATCTGAAATAATAATTTAAACTTTTACGATTTCAACATTATATAAGATTAATATTAAAACCAAGAAGAAAAATTCTATCTTTCCCTTAACATAATTTAACAGGGTAAAGTTTATAAGTTTCAAGTCTCTTGTGACCATTTTTTGTTCTTATATTAACACTTATGTAACTAACTTTTAAGTCATTCTCTTTCCCCCTCACAAGCATAACTTTCAAACACACCTGAAAACATACCCTTTGGTCCACCTAGTATGACAATCCAGAAAAATATGATACATACATTATACAACTCCTAATATGACATTCAGTTTCACTAGGCAACAATAGTCATCAATCTGAGTAATCTAAATTTATCATTTTATTTTACAAAATGCACATTTATAATATGGTATATATAAGTGTGCATATACATGGAAAGTTTCTGTCAGTATGAGATTCAATAAAACATAAGCTACTTTAGACAATGACAGCAATTTGGGGACTCGCATATGGCAAGTTGAAATATGTTTGAAATGCAGTTTTCTTTAAAATATTGACAACATTTTAGCAACTACATTCTAAAAGCTTCAATATCTTGATTTTACTTTCCATTGTCCCTAACAACACAGGGTTTTAGAGACACTGGAAAGACTATTTGAGAGATAGACATGTATAAAGGGGGGAATCTTCAAGGATTTCACCTTTTAAATCTCTATTAGTCTTCTATTTCACAGTTCAATTTTACAAACTCTGTATTGAGGATGATAGGGATGATGTGCTACAACAGAACATAAAAGGAATAGCCTTGCCCAGCATGGTCAATGCTACCCCTGCCCTTGTAAACTCAGGAGTAAGACAAATGCAAAAAGTGGACAGAAAAGAGGGATTATAAATCTTTTTAGTCTTCAGGAGAATACTGAATGGCATCAAGGCAAAATCTGGTAACATGTTAGTGTTAAACTGTGATTAACTGTGTGCCAGCATGCAAGCCTAGGCTCTGGTCCTGTTTAATTTTCTAGGATAGTTGCAGACTTTGAAAAAGGCTGAAGGAGTTCGCATTCAGGACACAGAAGAAAAGGACAGTCATAGCATGGCACAGCTCATTTCCTGGAAAGGAAGGTAAAAGAATCTTCCTTGTAGGAAAAGTCATCCAGGGTCAGTCAGGGTCTTCACTGTGGATGGATTAGGCTCAAGTCGGGAAATTCAAACAAATGTAGTGCATAGGTATTCCTCAGAGGTAAAAGACACAAACAGTAAGGCACTGAGAATTCAGCTTCATAGAAAGGAGTAGAAAGACTCGGCTCCAAAGAGTTCTAACCCATTTCCTGTACGGCAGGTCCTAAATGGATGAAACAAATCTGTTACCCTCTACGGTAGGGGCTACCTACATGCACATGTATTATGGGTCATGGTGATATAGTAAACACATACTGTGTCTGATAATAATCATGATTGTTTCATATGCTTACTAAGATAAAGTTCTGGCCTGCCATTAAAAGTTATGCTGTGCTCTCCCTGCTACTTTTGCCTATTTTTACAAACCTATTACTCTTTTTTTCCGATTAACTATTGTTTGTGTTCAGCATAGCTTCCAAATTTCCCAACTTCTTTTTGATTCAGAAATTTAATTGGAGAAAAGCATCTACTAATTAGTTTGGACAGTAATCTGAAAGAAATCTCAGTGAGATAAATCACTTTAACCCCAAAGTGATTAATTATTTTTATGTCTAGTCTCATTTAAGAGCCACACACAATAAACACAATAAAAACAATAAACCTAAGAGCCACACACAATAAACCTGCTTAGATATTTATGTCATATGTTTTAAATATACAGACTGACACAGTGCGAAGGCAGCAAAAGGTGCATTCCTCGGAATGCCAGATAGCCAACGAAGGAAGGGAGGAGAGTTTTACATTACATTAGGCAATGAATTGTTTACAAGCCCGTTAAATGTGAAAGATGGTTTCTAGTATAACAAAGAGAAGTTTGCGTGTGTACACAGCAACTTTAATGTTAATGAAGAGCCTAACGTAACAGTCCCCAACACAGGGAGAATAGAGTGAGTTCTGGGTGTAAGGGTATATTGGTGCATTCTCTCCTCCACATCCCCCAAGAGGACTTGGCTAATGTAAACCTGGAAGAGCAGAGAAAGCATGAGAAATGTCTGAAATCTATATGATCTTCTAGAGGGAAATAACTTTTAAAGAGACTTTCCTGATGTAATATTCTTCTATAAGGTGACATGATTTCTTCCATTTCTTCACCCATATAACTCAAGTTTGTAACTGTGCTGACTGCTTCAGATTTGATGAATGAATTCACATTTTATCTTAAACTGGCTTCAACAAAATGTGATTTACGATCTTGCAGCTTTGGTCAATTGCTGTTTTTCACTCTTCCTTTTTTTCCTAATTGATATCATTAATAGTTAATAAAAACAGAAAGTCACTAAACCCAGGAAACAACATGCAATGAATTTGCTCTACAACATCTTCAAAATTTAATTGGGAGTACTGGAATACAGTATAGTGTTGCATGAGTCAGAAGGGCAAAATAAGCCTCTGAGTAACAGAGAAGGAAGAATATTTTTATCATGCTAATTATTTGTAAATGCTAGAGAAGAAAATAAACATGTTTACAAAATATTTCCTGACAAACTGTACCTCTTCTCTAGCTTATTACAAATAGGAAAGAAAACATTTGCTTTTTTGGATGGTCCAACATTTTCCCCCTGTGGTGGAACATAGTTTTCAGAAGCAATTTCTGCTGCATGTACTCTTTTGTGATTATGTTTTTACACTTCATTTTCCTTTTTTTTTTTTTTTTCTGCTCATAAGAATCTTATATGTTTTCTTTGGAAATGAAAGTTGGCAATCAGCTTGCTACAAATTCATTTCTTCACTGTGAGGGTGGCGAGGCACTGGCACAGGCTGCCCAGAGAAGCTGTGGCTGCCCCATCCCTGGAAGTGTTCAAGGCCAGGTTGGATGGGGCTCTGAGCAGCCTGAGCTAGTTGCAGATGTCCCTGCTCATTGCAAGGGGGGTTGAACTTTAGGGTCCCTTCCGACCTAAACCATTCTATGATTCTATGATTAAAAAGAGTGGAAAAGTTTCACCTTAGTATCTTTTGCTCTAAAATGTTTGTCCCAGAGTTTAAACCATTGAAAGCACAACTTTTTACATCAGTACTATATTGTGAACTTTCAGGACTCATTTTGTAATTAATTGTTCTTAAAAATGACCCTTGAAATTTAAAAGGAAACTAAAAAAAGAGGCACTGAGGAAAACCATATAATCCTACAAAATTATGTCCTATGTACAATATTTGACTGATTTAAACTAGTACATTTCTGGTACACTTGGGTTTTTTGTTTTTTTTTTTTTTGTTTTTTTGGTTTTGGTTTTTTGTTTTGTTTTGTTTTGTTCTTTTTGTTTTGTTTTTTTCTTCCACACTTCTAAGTGTTATGTGGCTTTAGAGATTAGTCCTTAAGACCTAACTAGGGCTACAATTTTTGCTCTAAGGAAAGAGTATCATTCACCTCATATAATTCATTACAAATTTCTTTGTGGTGAGAATTTTAATGGAATGAAAACAATTAGACCGGTATTTTGCATACCTGGAAGCAGATTTCATTTTTCTCTTGAACATGAAACACAGAGAAGTGCAGAAATGCAGGTTGATAAGTAAAGAAGTTTAGTTATACAGCAGACAAGTCCATTTCTCACTTTGTTCAGAATTAATTTTCTCCTCTCTCTTGAACACTCAAAAGCTTTCAAGGAAAGATAAAGAACATGTATTATTTTCCTGTCATTATTTTTAAACAGTTTAACAGTTTCTCTGTAACAGTGCAACTAGAAACTTTAGTTCCTCACAGGAAGCAGGCCCATAAATTTAGTTGCAATACAGTTTCAAACATTCAAGTTCTCAGTTCTGTCACACAAAAAGTTGAGTTTCTAAGGCATGGGAAGCCAATACAGAAAGCCACAAATGTAACTGCAGAAGATTAGTAACAACTAATTAAATTACATAGTGTGATTTCCATTTACTAGTTATAGCACTTCCTGTCAACTTGGAGGCTAATCATACACATTTTAATCTTATATTGTAGTTGTGGATCACTGCTTTTTTTGCAGAAGCCAATGTGAGAATAGTTTTAACAACTAATTCTGGGGAGTACTGTGCTGGGAGAAGGAAAAGAGGAAATTCATTTCAGGGGAACACTGTGACTTTATCCCTTGGTTTACTTTTTCCTGACTTCAAGCAGAGATTCTACTTGTAGAAGCAAAACCTTTTTCTTCAGTACTCGTACATCTCAAGCCAACACCACTGCCATTTGGACTCCCTTTGGACTCATGCACTGCATGGTTATTCTACTGATACAGTTCACTTGGTTGGCAATAAAGGTCATCTTGGACTGTTCAAGCAGTTAAAACCTGGGGAACTGGCTCTCAGATCTTATGCCAGGCTATGTTTTCCTCAAATGAAATTCCCTCTATTGTTGCAGCAGTCTCAAAATACATGTAGCAGGAAGAACATTTCCTATTCCAGTTCTTACGAGTAAATTGGACATGGTCATGAGAAGCTGTGGGAGTGCTGACTAACAGCAAAATTCAGTGCTTTGTCAGACTCTTCGTATTTTCTTATAGACCTGTGCTTTAAGTCAATTAGAATCTTGTTAGCATTTAATGAGAGTTAAATGACAAGATCCATTATTTTTAATTATTGCTCTATTTTACAAGCTAAGAGAAATACTCCCAGCGGCTTTCATTCCACTCAGCAATCACTGGTCTGGGAGAGGGAGAGAAGATGAGAGAATGGATTATTCTTCACCATGGTTTATTTGTATGGTATGATTAAACATATTTTCAATAGATTTTTGTGGGCTAAATTCATGGAAGTCTATTTCAAACCTTTTCCTAATGGCTTTGTTTTGGGGTAAGAAGTCCAGTTAGGTAAATTTACCCATGTCCATATACTTGGCTGTTTTGAGCTTTGTTTGTTTCCTTATGAAGTATTCTGAGTTGCTGTCCCAGTACGTGAATTAGAAACCTTCTAGCTTCCAACTCCTCAGGTCTCTACTAGTCCTGGGAGATTTTACAAGTCCTATTAAAACAAATTCTATTTCAGTCTCATAGTGCAATAGATTTGTTATTCATTCTTCTGCTCTTCTTCCTCTTTGTCATCCTTCTAATAAGCAATCTAAAAACATCCTTTATGCCATTTTATACCGTCAAATGGTTCTTACAGAAATATGTCCCTATGTAAAATAGAGATAATGATATTTGCCTCCTTTGTAAACCACTTAAGATCTTCAGATGGAAAGTACTAGATAAGTAAGTATTATCATAATAAGCATGTCTTTCATACAAACCAACAATCATAACACAAATCAGATTCATTGTCAAGACGAATAAACAATGATAGCCTCACAAATACACTATCTCATTGAACAACACTCAAAGATGCTGATGGTAATTATTTCAAAAGTAGTAAAGAGAAAATATTCTTAAAGAAAAATATGCTGAAAGTTTATCTAGAAAGAAACAAAAGATATTTTTGGTAGATTGCCTTCAAAACATTGACTTTTTTTTTTTTTTTTTCTGGTAACAGGAAGAAAGAATGTTAATAAGTACTAAATTTATTTGTTCACTACTGTGTCTAAAAGGGCAATAAGGAAAACAATCAGTCAATTGAACTTTGTTTATTTTTCAGATAGTCATTACTCTGCTGTGGAGCTAACATATATGCATGTATAAAGAAATGTTTGTTAACAACTGCATCATAATTATAGTTTAAAAACTTATCCTTTCTAATTCATTTTAACTTGTGTAACATAAAGTGGAGTCTTACGGAGAAGGTAATAAGTGTAATGAGTCTCCTTTTTTGATACTCTTCAGCTCATTACTAGTTTTTAAAATAAAAATAATAAGGAACTTACATTGACCCTGAAATACATTCTCTGTGAATAGATATCTATCAAGATTTTTAGTCAAGAATATTCTGTTGATTAATTAGTCTCCCACAAGTTTTACTAACTGCTATTCAATATTTACTCTGAAAGATTTCCCAGGTGTTTTCTATTACAATAAATAAAATTGCCTGAAATACATCAAGAAATGAGTGAATCAGAAAAATCTCACTGAGAACACTTGCATTGGAAGGGTGTCTTCTCATGAAAGGTAATATTCAGTGAATTATCTATAATGTGCTATAGAATTCACCTAATGTGTTAGCTGTAGGTTAATGTAAACTAGACTATGTTTGAGTAAATTTAGTTGAATTACACTATTTTTAAAATGAAAGCTTAAAAAATCAGTTCTTAAAAAAAAATTGATCAATGCATTTCAGATTTTACATTGACAAAACAACTGAGTCACAAAGAAAAACATTTGATTGTAGGTCAATTAGAATTTGTCTTCTGGCAACAACTCTGAAGCAACCTTGATAAACAGGTGAGTGGATGAGTGAATCCAGGCCTCTCTTTGCAGGACTTGAAATCTTTCATGCATAAATCCCCTGTCAGCAATGCTCAGGTATAACGAATTTATAAAGAAATGGCAGACATTTTTGGAGTTTGAAGGAGAAGCAGTTCTTACACAAAATGCTCTCTTTGATGACTGCAGTGTAAAAAAAAATATTAATGAGATTACTTAATAACAATTATAAAATAGATGTATTTGTTTAATATCAAACTTTTAAAATAGTTTGACAGCTTATGTATCTGAAATAGTGCAAAATTGCTCTAATTGTTTTATTATACATTTTCCGCCAAATTTACTAGTGCATATAATGTGATACTGTTCACCCAAACAAATATTTTGTAGTTTTAAATTGAATATATAT
>JMFS01103050.1:0-13248 GCA_000699545.1 Podiceps cristatus | reverse complement strand
GGAGGGGTGGGGGGAAGGTGTTTTAAGTTTTGATTTTATTTCTCATAATCCTACTCTGATTTAATTGGCGATAGATTAAATTATTTTTTCTGCAAGTCAAGTCTGTTCTGCCCGTGACGGTAACTGCTGAGTGCTCTCGCTGTCCTTATCTTCACCCATGAGCCTTTTGTTGTATTTTCTCTTCCCTGTCCAGCTGAGGAGGGGAGTGATAAAGTGATTTTTGGTGGGCACCTGGTGTCCAGCCAGGGTCAAACCATGACACCAAGTTCAGAAAATCTGGATTCTTTTTCATTATGTTAAACTTTGTTGCTGAACAAAACAAAGCTCGTACAGTTGAGACATCTGACTGTCATAGTGTTTCCTTCCTTTCTAGAGCTTATGCATCTCTTGACTAATTTTCACCCAAATTGATAAAGAATGAGACTGCCCAAGTTTTCAAGATACATAGGAGGTAGATAGGAAAGGGAGAGCCTTACTAATGCACCTGCTGAGGAATAAGTCTACAAGGTGACAATAACCTGGTTAGCCATCATTGAATCTTTGTGGAATTGGGTTTTGCTCTGACCATGTGAACAGGTTCAGTTGACGTTTGTTCCTTACTTTACGCTGTAGAAGCCATTTATTAGTCCAAATACAGCTGGACTGTTCAGAATGACTCTCTGTGCAGGTCCCTTCCTGTTCTGGGACCGTAAGCCCTGGGGTAGCCATAGCGTACGATTTGAACGGGCATGACAGTCTCACCTGGAGCCAGGCTTCATTCCTTTTGTTGCTTGTGGTACATCAGGTCAACAGTTGGGTTTTTTTCTATGAAGTACAGAGAAAGCCATCAGTTCAAATGTTTTGCTAGTAGTTTTGCCTCTTTTGCATGCTGTTCAAGTGTACATTTTTTAGGAAATTCTGATTTTGCAAGATCAAAATGATCCTTACCATTGATTCCCTCCACACCACATTCAGGGGTCTAGGTCATTATGTTTTCTTATACATCTGGATTTTTGTGTTGGGTAAACTTGAACATCATAGAGGCTCTATAGAGTAATAATTTTTTTTCTGTGCAGCACCACGAATACAGTTACAGTTAGTTTTGTACAGCAGTGCCTTTTTCTATACAGCTTGTTCGTTTGCCTGTACAAAGCAGGCTGGAGGGCAGTGTGTCATTTGGGAACTATTTTGTGTATGGGTATTAGAAATCCCTCACATAAATAAACTTGGGACCTGTTGCTGTATGAGTAGTTACTGGTGTGGTATAGACCGCCTTGCTTTGCTGACAAAATGGTTCTCGCTCCTTCTACACACGGGGAGGGACCAGCATGAATATCAAGGGAGCAATAAGTATTACAGTGCATTCTGTATGCTACAGCTATACAGAGCTTACTAAAAACGTTATTTGGGAAGTATATTATCAAATATATTCAAAGGATTATTATGCTGCTGTTATTATTTTGAGATGGTCTTTTAAAAGGTTGCAGTGCTCTGCTTTATCCATTTGAGGGCAGCTGTTCACCAATGTTAAGCACTGTGGAAAAACTGGGGGTTGGCTTTCTGCATTTTAATCTTCCTATACTTGCAAATACTTCATTTAGGTTTCTCTAGGTCTTGTACTGTTCCATCACCATCTTAGACTATCATGACTTTATTTTTTTCCCAGTAATGTTAATATGTAAAACAATTGTCAGCTCTAGGAGAAGATTCTGTAGAGTTTGAGTAAGCTGGTTTTTGTTGGGATAAATTCTTAGATCCACGTCTTAAACCCATGACCTTCCCGAGTTAAGTCTACTGAACGAGCTAGTTAATTCCGTGACATTTGCTTTCTGGTAAACAGCTCCTAACATGTTCTGCTACAGGATTGCTTCGATCACTCTGACTGGAAGGTATAAAAATTATTGCTGCTTATTACTTTAATTTTACAAAGACATCTCTTCACTGGACCAGCCAAAAAAAGAAAGAGGAGTCTTCTGGATTCTTAAGCTTACAGTTAATAGTCCATGGTGATCTGGAACTAGTATTTTCAGACTCAAGTTTTCAGGTACTTTTATGCATCTAAATAAAGTGATCTGATTTCAAGCATGATCTTCCGATTGGAGTGACAGGCAGGCACTTAAAAAGCACATCACTAGAAATCGACCCCACTTTAGTTAGAAACAGGATGTTAAAGAAATGTATTACACAGCATTAAAGCTCAGTTTTTTATAGTTTTACATTTGTCAAGTTTATACATTTTTCTCACCCTGTATAATATAAAAAACCACATATTTTTATATATAAAAGCAACAGAGTGGCTCTTTAAACTTTACATTTAGAGCTAAAATTAGGATTATTTGTAATAAATACAAAAATAAGTGATATCTCCTCTATGCAATATATTCCTGACACTTCTGAGATGGCTAACCCTTTCCATTTTTGTCTTCCTGTTACACCCTCTTACTGCTTAAATTAGACTGTAATGTATTTTCAGGCTAAAGACTTTCACTTATTAAATGTCTATAGCTGTCCAGCATAGCTTGGGGCCTTTAAATGTTACTGTAAGACAATAATACCTACAGTCAGTAATGTGTAGCAAATCTGTGACTAAAGAGAAGTCGTGATACATGGAAATGAAATTGGGCCAACAAGATCTTATCTGCTAGTGCAAGTGTGTGTGGTTTTTTTGTTTGTTTGTTTGTTTTTTTTTTTTTCTTTCTGGGAGACAATGGTAAAAAAGGTGGAAAGAATAGGCAGAGAGAAAAACTGCAGATTTTCCTTATTGCTATGGTAAAGTGTGAAATCCAGCATTGTAATTTCATGCGGGATAAAAAAGCGCCTAATTTTGCTTTGGCCTTATCCACTAGGAAAGGGGACTATGCTGAATGTGAATGTGATATTTTTTTTAGCTAAAGTGTGTCCCTGTAGAATTATTCTATACTAGTTTGGAAGTTCCCAAGAGAAAACTAATGTACTGTTGGGACTTTTATCTCAAACCACAAAAGAAGAGCTGACCATCAGAGTTCTGTCTTTTCAGAGGTAGGAGACTAACCTGCGACTGGAGATTGCGCTGTGGGTGGTGCTTCTCCAAGGCCCTACTTCAGTCTTCTCTGCTCCCCAGTTGCATGTAAATCTGTAAATGAGCCAAGTTATGTTCCCGTTCCACGCTTTGGTTATGAGCTAATATTTAAAATAAAAAGGTAGGGGAGTAAGCCTGTAAAGTAGTAAGGTACTGGGCTCTGATATCAACTAATAATGGCTGGTACTAAATTAGTGATCTGCCATACTATCAAATTCTCTTTCAGCAATTGCGCAATGGAATAATCTTTTAAAACTTTTTCTTTCAGCAGTTTCTCTTAGAACACACACACGAATGTTTTTGTATGAATGTTATGAAGTGAAATATTGAGTGTTTATTAAACTAGAATCTGAGGTTTGCTATGTACGAAATACTGTATCTGATCTTGTGTTATACACATACTATTCAAGTCTCAAATTATATTAATATAAATTCATTTTGGTAAACTTCCCACTTTGTTGGAACAGTTGAGACAATACATCAAAAATGGAAAACCTGGGCCTATTGCTTCTTTTTGAATGATCCATCAATAAGGATATGTGAGTTGATCTCTTGGGTTTTTGACTCTATTCTCTAGTTACTCAGCTTAGAAACCAAAGGCTAATCTTTCTCCCTCTTTGGAGTATTTCAGTGAAGTTTTCTTGTCTGAGTGAAACAGAGATCCCAAGACATCTTCCCAAAGTCTTCCAGCAAAGTGAAAACCTACTATTCGTTGTATAAAATATGAAGTAATTCAGAATGAAGCTATAAACTGTGGTCTAATGTTATCGCTGTTGAGTACAGGCTAATGGTAAGCTGTTTTGGGGAGTTCATAGGATGAAGTATAAAGAAGGAAATGTCAAGAGTCTTTTAGAAGAAAATGTATGTCTAAACGCGCTTTAGAATGGCATTTAAAGGGAATGGCAGAAAAGGAGGGGGAAAAAAATAATCAATGCATGAAAATACTGTGCTACCCAGCATTCTGTCACAGCATTTCTGCATGCCACATCTGTAAAGAAATAGGTATTTTTTTTTTTATTTGTCTGAGAGATATTTTGTTATTTGTGAATGCTTACTGTGATGTATATATACTCAAGGAAACACACAGTAATGTATATATACCCAAGGGAAGATTTTTTAAATTTTTGTCTGTAAAAAGCATTCAAGAAGCGAAGGTTTGGTTGGGGAGGCCATCTATATGGAAGTGAGGCATGCTTACAGCTTGCCTTTTGACGGGGAAACAAAGGGCTGAGTGGAGATGCTAATATAGGCATATTTTAATGCTGTCTTTTGTCAAGTTAGTGTTGTGCTTCAAGCATTAAAGCATTACTACACTCCCTCTTTTGCCCTCACATAATTACACAGTTAATTACCTTTGCCGGGTTGTGCATAAAGGGACTTGTAAAATTTCTTAATGGTCATTTATTCACTGCATTTTGGACTGTACCGACTTAGTTCATACAAGGGCTTTGATGGCTTTCTGTGTCTCTTATCAGCAATTTTGTAAGACATTTTCACAGGCTTTTGTCTCTTTCTGCTTAGTTTTACTCAAAAAGGTTTTCAAACTTTGAATATATTTTTAAGAAACATGTCCAAGTATAAGGATTGGAAAGGGATTGTGGGGACCTAGAGGCATTGTAAGAAAGCTGATTTGATCAAGAAATTATTTAAAATGGAAGTAAACTAATTGTGGATAGTCTGAATGATAGATGTTGCTGTTCTAGCTTTGTTCAGTAGAGTAAGAACTTTTTTCCTGAAAAATGTCCCTCGGGCAGGTTTGTTGCTAAGGGCAGGCAGACCTCTCCCCACATCCTTCAGGGGACGCAGCCCTCGGAGGAAGAGCCCCTCTCTGTTCCATCAGCGGATGGATGGGCCTGAGCAAGCCGGTTCCCAAGCCCGCGGTGGGACTGTTCCGTACCGTCGGTACCTGCAGCCAAAGCCCCGGGGTGCTGCTTCCCCCAGCTGCAGGGAAAGGGGAGGAGGTGCAGGAGCTGCAGGCTGGGGTACCTGTGTGTGAGGAAGGAGGAGTTAAAAATCACAGTGTAGGTGAAAATGCAGTGATAGCCTCCATTTTCATTTAAAAGAGCAAGTTTTGAGCCAGTATCTTTGTTTTAGCAGACTCCTTTTTTTTTTTTTTTTTTTTTTTTTTTTTTTTTTTTTTTTTTTTTTCTTTTTTTTATTACTTTTAGACTTAACAGTATATTATGTTTCTGGAGACGGTGGTTGAGAAACAGCAAAGTCCAAGTCAGTTTTTAAGTCACTAGCTGTCAGATTTTATTGAAAGTCCAGAAGTCTGCCTGGAGAGTGGTGGAGTTGATTCTGCAGTAGCACTGTAACTGCCTGAAGGTTGCAGTCTCCTTGAATTCTCCTTCTGAAAGCACAAGGCCAACTTGCCAAAAAAATTTTTTTAAAAAAAATTTCTTCCTTTAAAGCACAGGCATAAGTGGCTGTGGCTATTAAAATTCCTGGCAGTCATGAATTTCTTCTTCTTTTTCAATCTGCAGATCCCTTTTTGGAGAAGGGCTCTTCTGACATTGCAGGGGAGGTCCACCAGCTGTTTGACTGGCAGGAGCAGTCTGCCGGCCCCTTGGTAGCTTAATTCCTGGCTATACTAGGATAGCTTGTGCTGCTCTGAGCCGCAGACAGGTCAGGACACTTGGCAGGAGAAGGTTGAGAGACAAAGGCAGCAGGCTGTGAGGAGCCGAATCACCAGTCTGAAACTCTTTAGGGGGGGGAAAAAAAAAAAAAAAAAGGAAAAAAGAAATCATGCAACTTTAGAAGGAAAGTTTTTAGCAATGCGTTATTAGTAGACTTGACAAAGAACGAACGATAAAATGTCCAAACCTGGGAAAACTGCCATCAACCATGGCTTGGTTCCTGTTGATCTTAAAAGTGCCAAAGACCCTCTGCCGCACCAAACTGTGATGAAGATCTTTAGCATTAGCATCATTGCACAGGGCCTGCCCTTCTGCCGTAGGCGGGTAAGTGTAAAAGTCTTCAAAACCTGAATTTTGATCACTTGGCTTGTATCTCAGTGCTTTGTCATGGTGCATTCATTCCGTGGGGCAGTACTTCTGTCTGTATTATCTACTCACTCAGGGTGCCGTGGAGGAGCCCTCGGGTCACTTATTTCAATAATTCTTGTACTTTAATTAAAATCTGTACATGTTGTCTTAGCTGTTACTCATTTAAAGGGACATGCCAGAGATTCTTCTATGGTTGTAAGCCACGTAGATGGAAACAGTGCCGGACGAAATAGGTGCACTCATAAATGCGTGTTTTGCTTTTATTCGCTCTTCTGGGTGACGTAGATAGTCTGGAGTAAAATCCATTGAATGTAGTTCTGAATTGTATTGACACATGCCACTTGCTGAATACAAAAGTAGAGAATTTAGAGATGCTAAACTAATTAATATTTAAATGCTTTTAGTAAGAATTCTTAAAATACAATTTAATACACTTGTAACTCAGTAATGGAGATAACATTTTTGCTGTTACAGTAAATAAAAATAGCATGTTACTATGTGGAGGTTGCGATATAGTTTATATATAGACAATCCTAGCCTGACAAACTATCACGGGTCTTACGCTGGAGCTTCAGAAACTATATGAATAAAGTGGCTCTTAAAGCGCATTATACGAGTTAAAAAATCTTTTCAATTTTGTTCTGTAATACACAATTTTCAGTAAAAAGTGAGTATTTTCAAAACAATTTACATCATGATTTTGATAGTCAGTTTGCGTACTGCCGAGCTCATATTCTTTAAGATAAAATAAATTTTTCTTCTTTATTGCTCTTTGGGACTTTTTTCAGTAAAATTATAAATAAATTTGCTCTTCATAATGAATTTTCCCAACACTACTTTGAGTTCTCTATTGCTACTGAATAAATACTATTTCCATTTATCGATGCAAGTTTTAAAATCTAGCTCAGCTTCTGTAAATGTGCTGGCTTTCCCTGAATGTCAACATACTCCTTTTTAGTAAACTTAGTGAAATCACAGATGAAATTTAAATTTGACAAGGTCACCCTTGAAAGCTTGATTGCTTCTTACTATGTTGGTTTGAATGTCTGAGAGTGTTTCTTGTATGTAAAAGGCATAGGGCATGTGTTGAAAGTTAGCAACATAATATCAACCTGTGGCAATGAAAAAATTAGAACATTATATATATACACACGCATGACTGTTTAATATTGGATCTTGTGCATTTCAGAAAACTATTTTTTTTTCAAAATTAGGTATTATATATATGTATTTGAACACTGAGTAAGATCATTTCGTAAGGATCAAAGTGATAAAGTAACCCTCTATTTTAGTAGATGTGCTTTCACATTTTTATATATGATTTGAGAACTGTTTGCTTGAAAATGAGCATTTGGAGTATGTTTGGATAGTTTCAGTTACTTTATCTTGGATAAAGCGTAGTATGTATATTATGCATGGAAGATAAGTTTAGTAGATATTTCATAAGTCTTTTTGTGGCTATATTGATATGTTATATTGCTGGAACTTTAATGCTGGTGTTTTATGTCTGTATGTTCTGTAATGAGAATTGTGTCCACTTATCATAAATATGAAAACAAATAATTTCTAAAGCAGTTCTCTGAAGGCTTGGCATTGCTCTAAAACGACCACAATCTATCTCGGTTGTCCTGTCCTACAGCACGATCAAGCAGTCAAATGACTCAGAGGTCTTAGGTCTAGGAGGGCTTAAGCTGTTCAGCATCTATTTTTTCTTTTAGCATTAGGAGTAAGGAGGAAATTAAGAAATGCTGTAAATGTATGTTTTACCAGCTAAGCTATCATCCATTTATTTAAGTTTATCTTGTCTTCTGAAACCAATAATTCTCAGTATGATGGCTGCTGATGGTGGAAAAGATGAGAGCTCCGCCTTCAGTCTCAAAGCCTGCATGTAACTCATAATGATTACCGTATTGGGTTCCTTCCAGGCTAACGCATGTAGGTTGCGTGTAAGAGCTGCATTTTCATTTCTGCATATTGAAACAAATAAACAAACCCCCAAAAACCCACCAAAAAAGAGCCACAACAAAAACCCAACCTAGTTTTGGGTAGCAGCAGATAAGACAATCAATACTTTTGTTATGTAGATTTATCATTGTATTAAACATAGCAAGAACCAAAAAATGTATTTTCATTTAAAATATGAGTTCTGACACAAAGTCTTCACCAGTACGCAACTGTTAAATTTTTTTTTTTTAATTGTACTTTTCCTTTAATAAGTCATGCATTGAATTATTTAGCATGCAATGTTCAGACCTAAACTTGATGTTCTTTAGAACATGAGCTACAGTTTGCTTCTTGCTTATTGAGTTGGTAATACGTCAGTACCAACTTTTTTGGGGCAAGTGTATGATTGAGCCATTCAAACACTGACCTGACTTAAGGATTATTGACCTTCTCCTTGTTTGAACTCATTTCTTTCCCTCCTTAATTGTACATTAAACTAAGCAAAACATCTTTAAAATGCAGACTATGATCCTTGGGAGTAAAAATACTTCCGTTATGAGAGCTTACAATTCATAGCTTCTGCGTCCTCTGCGTTAGTTATACTGGGCTTCTGTCAAGAAGCCACTATAAATGGTCACAGGACTTAACAGTTGGCCCTTATGTGTTTTGTCACTTTGCTTGTGTAGTTAAAGCACTTGTCTGCAATACTACGATTCTGAATCCAGTTAAAAATAGTATTACTTAGCATTCTTCGTGTAGCACTTGAGAAAAACTGTAGTGCATAGCTCTAAAAGTACTGTACTTACACAACAAACGCGTGTATTCCTTCAAAGCTATCGCCAAACACACTGATGCAGTATCGCCAAATGCAGACATAGCCGTGGTCCTCTTTAGCTGCTAAAATATCTTTTGTAGGCACTGAAGTAGAGTTTGCAGGACAGTGTGAAGAAGCAATGCATACCTTTCGGCTAGTATGCACTTCAGCTATCAGATATCATTCAGCTCTTCAGTGCCATGTAACTGCAGCTGATGACTGAACATACTTACGAGAGTCACGCGTGTCACGTATGTTCCAAAATCAAGTGCTGTATTTTGTTTGCCATGGTAAATGCTTCCAGTTGACAAAAAATGGTCTCTTAATTAACTATGTGATTTTTCCCTTAGACTGCTCTTAGGCCGCTAACAGTAGAAGTGTTTTTTCCTTCTGAACTGTTGCAATTTGTAAGTATTTCTAAAGTTGTGCTTGAAAAATAAATTTCTTCCCTCTTTAGTTTTCCATGTTTTTTTCCTGAAAATTCTAGTATTTGTTGCTGTTGGAGGTTGCTGTATAACACTTTCATCACATTGAATATATGTTTTTAAGAACTGCTAATAAGCTGGAGGATTTGTGAAAGTGACTTGTTCATGGGCAGCTTTCCTTCATTTCAGGTGGCTTAAAGTAGCCCTGAATGCTTATAGAGCAGGGGTTCAGTGTGCACCCTGCGGTGTTCCAGGCTGGAAAAGTCGAGGTAATAAATGTATCCACTTTCAGTGCCCCTACTCTCAGAAATGCCAAAGATTCTGCTACACTGAACCGTTTTGTGAGAAAAGTTTGTATGTGCAGAGGTTTCACCCTGAAAATGTATCGGACCAAATTCTGGCAGTTCGTCAAATTAGTTCATGGATGGAATGGTCCTGCTGTAGGGTGTTTAGTGCACGTGGGATAAGGCAGTTAAGCGCTGATTTATGTACCAGCCTGCGTGTTTTATATAGAAGGGTATCCAGTGGTCTTCCGCGTTACAGGTGGTGTTGGTCCGGTATTGCTGCAGTGGAGCACTTGGAACGAGACTCCCGTTCCTTCTCCCCTGGTTGACTGGTTTGCTAATAACTTGCTTGAAATACTAGTGTGTCTTCTGCATGAGCAACTTCACTGATTTGGACTTGTATTTCTTTGTCCCTTCGTTTCTGTGTTAAAACAACCAAAACGCCCTTTTTGTTGTCAGTCAGATCTATGTAAATGCTTGCACCAGCAGTTTGATCAAGTAATCTGTCCGTTCAGATTTTCAGGGAAATGTAGTCCTGAACTTTTCTGCAACAAATCATATTTTTCACTTGACTACAGCACATTATTTCATGGATGACAGTAAGAAGTTACTTAATGGACAAAAAACTGTTTGCTTTCTCTGAAATGGTATGTCCTCCCATCTTACTCTTCCCTGTACTTCAGCTGACTTTGGATCAGGTCCTGAGTAATTTGAAAAAGAATTAAACTAATCTCCCCTTAAACATAAAATGAAAGAAGTCGTCTCTTTTTCCCTTGGAATTTCTTACCATTTGGTAAGAAGGGAGTGTCAGAAGAGCATAAAGAAGAGACGTGTGAATGTTGGGGTGTTACAGAAGCTCTCGGCGTAAGAGAGCCTTTTGTAGGAGGTAGCACTTGGTTTGCTGTTCAAACAGGTGTTCCCCATATCACCTGGAAGAAAGAAAATTACTAACTAAACTGTGCGTACCTAGCCCAGTATGCTGTATTGGGCCAAAAATACTTGGACAACCTCTGACAACTTGCTTGTGTTTGGGTTTTTGGGTTTTTTTTTTTGGTTTGGGTTTTTTTGGGGGGTGGGGTGGGGATGGGGGATGGTTTTGGGGTTTTTTTGGGACATGGTGTTTGGGTTTTGTGGGTTGGGGTGGGTTTTTTTGTTTGGTTTTTTTTGGGTTTGGGGGCGGGGGCGTTTAGCTTGGTTCCGGACCCCACCTCCTGCAAGCCTCCACTGCAGCACATCATAGCACTGCTAGAGACTGTTTTTTTTCAGGATATTCAGTGATCTTCTGTCACCATACTGACTCTTTGAGAAACACTTTTATATTGAAATTGTTCTACCTATTTCTGGCCAAGATAAAAGCAGCAATCGGAAACTCATTTGTATTTAACACTAGCTAAAATGTTTTTCTTTGTGGTTTTGATGCATTTAAAACTTCCATTTCTCGCACAATGAGCAGTGCTGCTGGTACAGACTGATGTGCGGGTGCGGATGCTAAAAGCATGGTATGATGATTCTGCAGTCAGTCACTTCCCTTCAGGAGGTGTCAGAAGGAAGGTTACCTGGGCAATTTTACTCCTTTGTGCCCAATTGTTTAGATGTCTTTAGCAACCTTTATTGTTATTCACGTTGAGCTATTCATACGTGCTGGATTGGCTTTGCAAAAGCTCTTTACCTGCCTAAAGTCTGTCTGTTTTATCGTCTCAAGCTGTGGAGGTTAGAGCATCCAGCAGAAGAAAAGAGGGAATGGGGGACAGCGGTGATGCCATAAACTGACCCAGCTGCCTCTTTGCTGATTGATCGTGCAGGAGGGGAACTCATGAAATGTGTAATTAAATACTTCATTTATTGCTTTGGAACCTAATTGCCTTAACCCTGAATCTCCTTTTTCTCTTTTTGCAGTCCCTTGTATCACTAAACACTTTCTGTCTTTTTACAACAAATGAAGCCATTTTAATTTCCTGAACAGATCTTTTTCAGGTATGGGGAAAGGGTCCTTTGTGAGGAAAAAAATGTTCTGCCGTGCCATGACTCTCTCTTAATACAGAAACACAAAGAGGGCAAATTAATTTTAACTGTCAGTCTTTGTTCTGGCATTCCCCAGATGTTGAGTGGAAGTCGAGCTGAACTAGAATGGCACCCAGACAGCCGTAAGCAAGGCTGCAGCATTAGCATCTCACCCTCGGATCTCGGCCGCTTATCACAGCCCGGCTGCTTGTCCTTCCTACGTCACGAACCGTTACTGTCAGGGAATGATGGTTTCCCAGTTTAAGTAGTTCCGCTCCTCACAGTGAAGATCGCATTCTTAGGTTCACTGCTTGGCTTGTGTTTTTCTGCCGAACTCTGTCTGAGACTCTGGTCTGCTCTATCTGCGCGCCCTTCACTTAATTTTGGACTAATTCTGCTTTCTCCCACAGCTTCTCATTGATATTCATCCTGTCTTAAAAGTGGGCCTCTTTGTCCTCTCTCTCACTTTGCCCTCTTCCAGCTCTTGGTACACTTATTTATCTTTGTTTCATGATAAAATTGTTTGAAAATAGTTTTGCACAGGGACAACAGCAGTATCTTTCTAAATTATATAAAGACATTTTATAATATTACTCAGTTGTTTGAAAAGGCAAGAAAACAACACTGGAGTTGACATGACTTTTCCCTTTATTTTTAGTCAAGGAAATCTGTACTTTTGATTCATTGTGTTCCTTAAAAAATATTTTTTGGAGTTACAAGTTTGATTGCACGGTTTCTTAGTAAGAGGATTGAGGTGGTTGCAGATCGTTTGTGTAGTCATATGCAGTTTGTGTAAGATTTGTGTGTGCAGTGTTTTTCATGTTTTATAGATCATATTCTGACATATTGCAAGACCACCAAAGATTCACTGACCCTAAACTGATTGATAAAGGGAGAAGAATGAGTTAAAATGCATCAATGATTCTAAAAGTCGAAATATATTCTTCTGTATATGCTCTTCTCTTATGAATTGTCTGAGTTTAGCAATACTTCCTTGACCCAACTTATTTTATGCTTAGGAACTCATAACGCTTGGTAAATGCTGACATATTAAACTACTTTGAGCTAGGGAAATGTTTCCATTTTATAGGGAATAGTATAATAACGTGGCAAAACCAGCAAATGTTTTGTGTTGTAATTAGTAAAACATGCTTTCTCTCTTCTCTGGTTCAAATGGTTCATTATTTCAGATAGTTTATTAAGCTTGTGTATGCCTCATTGCTTTCTATAGGCAAGGTAGTCTATAGAATCTTACTTGGAAATTGCAAAAAAGAGGCCACTTGTATGTAGAAGACTCAGGTAGGTAAAAGAGTTATTTTGGGAATCTGCAATATGTAAATAGAGGGAAAATTGAGACCAGATATTTTAATATGTGTACCTTCCTGTGGAATTTCTAAAATCGCATTTGACTCCAGTTTCTGTAGTCTGCTTATATTTCAGTTTATAATGCAGCTGGTGTGTAATGAAGGTAACCGGTCATAGCATACTGCTCTTACATGGCGTCATGGGACATCTTTCCTCGTGATTTAGAAATCCCCATTTGTATATACAGACATGCCTTTAAAAAGCATACTTTTATTTACAAGCATTACTGTTTGTATTACAATAATATTGTCCTAAATGCTGTATGCAAAATTGTCGCTGCGCAGAGAGCTTGCTGCTTGTAGAGATGAAAGATGACAGACGGGAATACGTTGACGACAGCAAGCTGACGACACCAAGCTGAGTGGTGCGGTTG
>JMFS01103048.1:0-10717 GCA_000699545.1 Podiceps cristatus | reverse complement strand
TTCACCTATTTTTCTTTAAAGAAAGTTTTGTCAGACCTCTTTTCTTAGTTTCTCATATGCAAAATGTTTGTAATAAAAGAAATAATGATGATTAAGTTCATCAATATGCGTGATGTATTCTAAATTTTTATATCTAAGTTTTTAGATCCTGTCTGTACAATGGTGTTTTATTGGCTGATATAATAGTTGATTTCTTTACTGACACACAGAGTAACGAGAAAATGATGAAAGTCACACAAGCTCTCTACTTCCCAATTAAGAATCCTAGTCATTTGTTTAAATTATGCCAAAAATAACTAGAGGTTAATAATAGGGTGAATTCTTAATTGAAATTCTTTCTTGCCTCTTGGCACAGACAATATTCATTGTTATACTTTAATTTGCTACATCAAATTAAATTCTTTGTCTTCAGTCCAGAACAGTCTTTATGTTTGTTTAATGACACTTGCTTCTTCTATCCACAGAGATATTTGGCTTATATTAAGAGAAGCTATTATATAATTCACCCTGTGCTCCTTTAGTAACTATTTAGGTGCCTGTCAACAGGAACATGCTGTTCTCAACCAGCAAGTAGGTAAAATAAACCATGAGTCAGATTCCCTTCTTGCTTACCACGATGCAAATCAGAAATATATTTGTTGAAATCCATGAAATTGCATTACTGTAAAAAGAAACAGTCTAAAAGATAATTAGTCTGATATTTATCTAGTAGTATCAATTTAATTTCTATACAGAGGACCAATTATGTTTTAAAATAGAGCTCTTTCATGGTCTCAATGGCGTGACTTTTCAAAGGAATGCCTTAAATATATCTGTTCAAGATAAAAACTATGCCATGCACAGTGCATGGTATGACAGAACTGTGTTACCACCTGGAACCTCCAACCTTGCATTAATAGGCTTGCCAACAATAGGCTCAATCTAATCTATCACGAACAGAAGGAAAAATACTTTACAGCCTCTCATGAGAGCTTTGCCATTACTGAAGTCTCAGAACATCCTGTCCATAGGCACCTGGAAAAGTTTTCAAATAGTCAGAAATACTTTGAAAACTTCACAAAAAAAGCAAACCAGTGTTTTTGTGGACCTAATTTCAGGGAACAAAAATTAACTGCAGCTAATTTTATATGTGTTTTCACAGTTCCATTAGAGGATATTAAGCAATTGGAACGTTTCCATGTTATAACTAAGAAACTGTTTATACTAATGCTATTTTACAGGTTGGATCAGGGAAGAAAACGGTTTAGAAAGCAGTGCATTAGACTGCTTTGCCTTGAAGCAATTGGGTTTGATTAATTGTCACAGCATTACCGATGAAAACAAATGCCGATTAGGAACCCAGTAACCTAAAAAAGAGTGGCATATGAAGAATTTTGTCAGTCTATAGACAGACGCCAGACTTAATACCATTAGGGAAAAAGGGTTCAATTCAATTTTTATGCTTGATCTAGATTTGGTGGCAAATCATTAACACTCAAGACTACATATCCCTTGGCACATAAGACAAACCGTGGAGATGTTTGAATTGTTTGCTCAAGGTTTATTGTGTAGTTACTGTGACACATTTATTCTATTAAAAAGGGGATAGCCAGGAAGCACAAACATCTGATTTCCTTGCCCTGGATGAACACAAAGAAATACCTGGTATTGTAGGATGGAGAGAAATCCTCTCACCTACCGAACATAAACAGAACAGCTCCAGAGAAAGACAGCACTCAGATGTCTCATAGACGTGTACAGCATCCTGAATCTGAGTTAATTGTCAAGCCTAAGGTATGAGAGGAAAAAAAAAAGAAAGTTTCCTAGGGATCCAGAGGGTACTGGGTAGGTGTCAATAAGGAAAGTGCTAAAAGATGCCAAACTGCATAGCAGAACCAGGAGGAAGGACAAGCCCTGAAAGGACAAAACAGAAAAGGAACATGAGACTTCTTTTCAAGCCTCCAGTTTGTTTCAAAGCAGCACTTAAGCATTTGCTTTCTTACAAAGTTATTCTATTTTGATTTAGTATTAAATCGTTGAAATAAAGCAGCAATTTAGAAACAGAAGCCTTTTCTCTGAGGTATTCATTTCAGAAAGGGAAAAAAAAAAATGAAGGAAGATCAGCTCCACCTTGAGGATCACAGGGTTCTCATCACAGTACAGATCAGCTAGGGTTTTACAAAAAACAAATCCATCAACTTAACAATTGGTCAAAGCATGGGAGAGATGTCTTCACATCTCTGCATCACTACAGATGTCTTTTATGTCTAAGGACAAATCACAAGGCTTTTATGTGCTTCGGATCTACATTTCTAAAAGAGGGAAAAGTACCAGTTTCCCCCTTGCAGAATTTTGCCTTTGTAAGAGTTTGTGGATATTGCGGCAGTGGTGACCACACTTACAATGTAAAATGGGCAGCGGAAGAGAGATGCAGCTGAAGCTGAAAAGAATGGGTGGGCCTTAGAATGACAAACAGGAAAATGTACACTGACTAAAAGGCCATAGACTTTTGAAAGTTGTCTTGTCTGTCAAATGATGAGTAAGTATTGGCAAATAGCTTCAGGTTCAAAACTTATAAAAGTTCATCTTTTCATAGGAAACAGGTTGATTTTACAAATCACTGAGAGAAGAAGCTATTTTAATCAGCAATGGTGTGAACAACACAAATATGACTATTCTCCTGAGTGCTATCACATCCCACTCGTTAGTACAGACTCTGCCAAAATAAGATGTGTTTTAATGGACTGAAAAATAATAAGTCCACATTAAATTTTCCATAAGAAATTAAGTTCCTGGCTAGCGCATGGGAACTTTGTTCCAAGCACGTAGCTGACAATATTTCCCTCAATGTTCATTGCCTTTTGTGTACAGTCAATGCATATTATTATTCACTACTTGTATTATTTCGGAGACAAAATTTCCAGCCATAGACAAGGACCTCATAAAACTAAGCATTACACAAGTATTACCAAAAAGATGATCTCTTCCCCAAAGAGTTTCCATTCTAAATGTAAAACAACAAACTGGAAACAAGGGATCTGCCTAAATAATCATTTTGCAGACAATTTTAGCTCACGTTGAGAGGATTCTACTTAGAAGCTGTAGGCAAGAGGAAAGCAAGTGGTGGATGGTAGAAAAAATGAGAGAGGAAGAATACGCGATTAGCATCCTCTGGGAACTGTTCAAATTCTTCCAGCTCTGCCATTTTGGGAGCCATTAATAAAGATAATTTTAATGTGCATAATTAGGATAGAAGGTGGATATTACAGGTGTTGGAAAATCTTTTGTGTGTTTGCAATAGACCTTTTACTATGGTTACTAAAGCCGTTATTAAAGAAACCTGTCAGGTATAGTAAAATTGAAGACTAATCTAAAAAAACCCACAGAGGCTCATTCACATCAACATCAAACAAAGAATCTGTAAACACTGAATCTCGGAGAGGTCAGCCCTACAGAGAGATCTGTAACAGAGAGACTGATGGAATCCAGAGCTAGAAGGGTCTAACTGGTTCTTCAAGAGTATGTGAGGTACTCATGAGTATCTGTACTGGAGCTGAGGGAAATGACAAGAGTAGGAAGGAAATACAGGATGTGGCCTTTCCCTCTAGGTACTTGTGTCTCTGTATGCTATTTTTTTTCAGCAAAAGAAAATCTGTGTCACTACACTTCATCACTATACATAACCTCCAAAAGGAAAAATCATACAGGTAGTTGGTGCTTCAAGTTAGTGACACCTGGATTCTGAACGGTCATTCAACCATTCAATCTTCCTCTCAGTCTTTGAATGGAGGGAAATGGGATGACTGGAAGGGCATTCTAAGGGAGCAGACTATCTTGGGTTCTGTTTAGTAATATGTGTCTCAAAGAAATGCTCATGAGAGACTGCACAACAATTTTTAAAGGAAACTGTGACGTATTAGCAGTAAAATTTCATTTATGGACAGAGACTCCCTGATGAGACAGATGTCTAAGTTTCAGGACTGACACCAGGGATAATATCTGTCTACTGAAGCTAACAAAGATATCACAAGATGTCTAATGTAGAAAGCATTTAATCACCATCATTCCATTTAGGAAGCCAGAACTATTTTCTGCTTTCTGTAAGCCGAGTATTAGTTACCTATATCAAATTCCCTCATCACTGTTCAGCACCACTATGTTAAAGTAACTCATATACTTTGTTTTCTCAAACTGCCTACCAGTTCTTCAAGTACACTATACTATCCCCCACCCCCTTTTCCCAGCAAAAAAAAACAATTACAACAAAGAACAAAAATTAATTCTATTACTTGTCATAAATTGATGACAGAGTCACTAGAAGAGTTTCTACAGTTCCATACTGTGATGGTGATATCAGCTGCTTCTTGGATTTCTCTTCCATGGATCTTTGTCACAAAATGCAATTTAGACTGCATTTCGGTAAAGCTAGGAGAATAACCGAACCTACATTTAAGAAATAAAATCCAAACTTGATGTTCCTAGGTGAGTCTATATGGGCTTCGATGAAACAATGGTTGTCAAATCTTTTAACAATTAAATTTTCCATTTGAAAAGCAGGGAAAATGTTAACAGTCTTCTTTTGGAAAGAACAGTTGAGATAAAACTTGAGAAGATACTAAATGCCAATTGCGAAGAACCTCAACACCACACAAAGAATACATAGGAATGACAGCATTGCCACCTGTCATTCAGAAAATTTTTTTCAGATATATTTTTCTGCATACTGTAACAACAAAAAATCACTGAAAAGAGTGTTCATGGGGGCACCATGTTTTAAATAAATCCTACAAATTCTCAAAGGCAAACAGGTTTTGATCAAAGAAAGGCGAACACTGCTCCAGAAAACGTAATCTTAGAATTACACTCATACATGAGTGGAACAAAACAGTATCATGTGATTCATGTAGCATATCAGAAGGACCTAGTAAGATAGAATGTTATACACACAAAAAATAGTTGTTCAATAAATGGCTTACAGCCTACAGGTCTAGAATTATTCACAGAGATAGTTTTTGCTTAAAATTTGCTCATGGGCTTGTTGTTCATCGAAAGAGAGAGTTTAATTTGTCAGTTATTCACTTAACTCTGGTTCCTCAGGTGGCCATTGTTGTTTGTGTAATGAGCGTAATGTTATTAGTCAGATATGAATAAGAGGTTATTGTTCTGAAATCTTCGCAGTGGAAAAGAAAATAACAGGTTATTTCACTGGAAGGAGAGAGCTTAGAACATTTTCTGGAAAATGTTATTACACAGTAGAACGAAAATCAGCAAAATTATTTGGAAATATAGAAACCTTAAAGCTGTATGTTGCAAACAAACTTTGTGCACTGAACTAAAGAATGTTACCTGAATCCACTAGTAGATAGTACAAAGCATATGATATGCAAATACTCTATATTCTGCTTTCCAGAATATAGGGGGGGGGGGAAAAAAAAAAAAAAAAAAAAAAGTATGATGCTGTTTAGATAAACATCTCTTAGCATAGTTATAAAGCTATATATTATGTGTCCAACAAGTCATTTATTGTGTATGATCTGAACCTTGTAACAGACAATTGCCTGTTTTGTTCATTTGATTCTACTATAACATCTAAGGTGTATACCGAGCACCTACATTAGGATTCTGTTTATGAGCAGGTTTTAAAGTGAATCATCCCTATTACCTGCCTTTGGAATACATCACATAGTGAGACTGTAGCCTGTGAACTGGATTCCATTGCTATTAAAGGAAATCAGAAGATACACTGCATCTGCTAATGAAAGTTCAGAATATGGTATCAATCTAGAACCAGTTAGAAGTAAAATCATCAAGACACGTGCACTATAGTTATCAGATCCTCTGCATCAGCCTGCTTTGCAGTACAGATTTACTCTATTTTGAAATGTGTTAATGTAGACATACCCAGAGCCTTCCTCCTTTAGATGAGGCATAACCTAGAAGCAATTTAGATTAAGAAATCTAAACACAGCTACTTTGGTTTGTGTCAAATTGGAAATGATGTTATATTTCTTTATCTCCAGAAACTAAAATAATTTAGCATTGAGGTAGCATTCAAAGATTTAACTCAGTGAGGCAGGATTGTTGGTACCTAAAGACAACCAATTAAAGGAACTGATCAGTGTTACTCTCTAGACAGACAAATTACAGATTTGTGGCTAGAAACATTCTTGGATGTATGGGCTGTGTAGGAGCTTTCTGAGGGTAATGTGATTGCATGAAACAGAAATTATATGTATTTATTTGCCTTAATCTTCACGAGTGTCTGAGTTCATGAACAGAGATAATGCTCTGGAACTGAGATGAGAACTCAGTATTTCTGAATTTGGTGAACTACTTACTATTAAGAAACATTTACATGTCAGAGAGAGATTGCGCTCATATGGATTGCTCAAATAATTCTGATGTGGAGAATTTCAAGGACTAAATACAGTGAAAGCAATTTTCCATTCCCCAGCCTTTACATGTCTCTGTACTCAGGCTCCAGCCCCATGGCTGGAGTAAATTCCAAGCTGTAGCTGGCTGGACTGTGTGAGATAAAATGTGATTGAAAAGATCATGCCTTCCTAGTGATACTATTGATTCTGTGTTTACACAGATCTTTCATGAGGCATAAGTTTTTGTGACAACCTGACATTGCTTTAGCTCTGGAGAAGAACCAAATAAATTTGTTAAGAACTTCCCTCTTTTCTTCCCGTAGAACAGACAACATGGGCTATTCTGGCTCCATCACAAACAGCAAGTGGGAACAAAGAATTTAATATATTTTAAAACTCTCTTAACAAATCCATTACTAAATCTTTGTGTTCTTTCTCCATTTATCTCTTTTAGCACATAGATGTCAAGGAGCATGTGTATTTTCAATCATTTTTCTTAAGGTGGTGGAGGTAAACACTATAGTACTTCTAGAATGGTTGAATCATTCTATTTCTGTACCAGCTGTACCCTTCAATCTGCTAGTCAAGTTAACATGGTTTCTACGCTGTGATTACTCAATACTTTCTCTTGTAGAGTTCTGTACTCCATGCACAAAACAACATTGACAATGCAAAGTGATTGGCTAAAAAGTCTTCAGATAGGTTCCACCACTCTGTCTTTCAAGGTACATCTTCAAAAGAAGGGAAGAAAGAGCTGCAGGTTTCAAGATGGTAACTATGCAATGTAGGTGAAAAGCTACATATATTTTAATAAGTACTTATAGCACTTCAGCAGTCCTGCTTAACACTTTTTAAATTCCTCTTTCTCTCTTTCTTTTCCGGTGTCATTTGTTAATTCTGAAATATTTTTCTGTTTTAACAGACCACTTAAATATTCTCCATGAAAGGGTTATTGTGAGTAGATATGCTGTGAGTCAATGATACCATGCCTGACCTATAGTACTGTATCATAGGCCTTTTCTTTCTAATGCAGAAGGCAATTTAGTTACCATGGCTATAATTACCATAATTTTACACCTATTAATTTTGTGTGTAACATTCATTTACATAATCTACAACTTGAAACAAAAACATCATCTTCATTCTGTTGCTGGCAAGAACAGAATTTTTATGGAACTCCTAAATGTCACTTTTTTTCCTTTTTCACTGAACCTGTCCAAACACTTTCCTTCTTATTAAAATTCAAACAGCTGTGAAATGGCCAGACAGCAAGAAGATGAAAGCAAATGTGAAGTGACCTTCATCCATGCTGAACAAATAGAATATTATAAACAGGCTTTCCAGTTGAAGTTACACAAAGCAAATTAAGAAATACCTAAGGCTATAATTTACTAAAAAAAATGTTTCCTAAATTTCTGACAGTTTCATTTAACTGACTAATTAAATTTGCTTGTAGGCGTTTTAGTGAAGCAGTCTTATAACTATCATTTGGAAAGAAAGTGTATATGACTTTCCTGGGGAAACATGTTTGTTGTGATCTACATCTCCCATTGAACATTTAACTAGTATCAAATAGTGATACTTTAGTGAATCAAATGAAAATGCTAAGCTGTAGTTAAAGATGATTTAAAAAATATACATGCTAATAGTCATACCAGATGAAATATCAAAATTCATGTTGCCAAGAAAAGTAAGTGTTCTGGATTTCAAATTGTCCTGTAGAGGTGTATTTTCTAATACTAGTAAAAAAATTAGCATACTGTGAGCCTAGCCCTCACTGATATAAATCGGTGTTCACACAGAAAACAATACAGTATCACCTAACTGCAATAACTAATGTATATTATAACCTAATTATATAATCACAGTTCATTATTTCTCAAAATTAGAGTTTTAAAATATTTTAAAGTGTGCATCATTTCACAGCAAATAATTTGATCTATATGATAAGTACTTTCCAAGAATTCTGCAAACAAAAAGCTTTCAACCAAGGAGACATGGTTCAGATAAAAAAATCCTATCTTGTGTGCATTGCCCCACACACGTACACACAAGAAGAGAAATAATTACTAGAGCAAACAATAAAATTTATTTTTCCCTCCCACATTTGAGAATAAATAAAATAGAGCACCTTCATCAGTCCACACAAATTCATGACAGAAACTTCCAAGCAATTTTGCAAGCATGCAATTTACAGGTGCATCAGAGAAACTGTACCTTGAAACAGCCTACAATCTTGTATAATTATAATACAGATGGAATCCTGGATAATGGTCAAAACATTGAATTTTTCTCTTTATTTCTTTGGAAACAGCTTAGGATCTTGCCATATAAAATAGAAATCACCTGACAAAGTTTAATAATGTCTTTCTTTCATTATACCTAACTGTGTTTTTCCTTTCAGAAAAAGACATTTAAAGACAAAATGTTGAGAGCTGTAATTATGTGATTATTTTACGAAATGGTATTTCCTTGTAGGTGAAGGCTGAATCACAATTTTTGTGTACCCAAGGCAGTTCACAACTAACTGGAAATAAGAACAAATTACATTTTTTATATATGTGATAAACATATAGTGCTTACTATACCAAAAAAAAAAAAAAAAAAAAAGTTATTAGACTTAAAATAGCATAAATTTATCTTCCTGGATAAGATATTGTGGGCTTCGCAGGACAAAAACAGCAAACATCATTTGTCTGTCAACTGAGTTAATCAACTGATTCAAGGAAAATTTCTCTGCAGGAAAAAATATTTTAAATCCATTAACTTGAACTAAGGAAGGTAAAATGGACAAATTTTATTTAGCTCTCTAGGTCCATGACTGTGTCAAAATCATTGGTTTTCCACGATTAATGCACCAAAATGTTGTGCAATATCCCTTCCCCAATCCAAAATTTATATGCACTATTATACCACTATTTTAGTAGCCATGACATTTTAAATATTGTATAATAAAATGTTATAATACTATTTATTCTCCAGTAACAGCTGCTCAGTTTCAAGCCCAAGACTGCATATGACATTTTTTATTCCTCTTCAGCTGCTGTCCTACATGAGGAGGAAAAAATTACTATTGCTGCTATTGCTGCCACCATAGAAGTCACATAGTGGATCACAAGAGATATGAGGTATATGTTGTTAGTACAGTGGAAGAGATTGTGCAGAAAGCATCTCTAAAGCATCTTTGCTTCTCTCTACTCCAAACTCTTTGGGTGCAGAGAGTTGTCTGGTGTGGGATAGTGTCTTTGGGGTGTCTGAAATCTCACCAGATAGATAGATACCTAAGCACAGCCAGAGAATGGAGTATGGCTACTCTTGTACATACCTGTATTACCTCTATACTCAAATGTGGACTTGGCAAGAGACTTTAGTCCTTTTCATGTGACATACCTAACAGGAATCAAGCTGACTCTGCTCTCCTGAGATGATTTATTTAGTGAGGATGAGGATGTTTATCTTTTATCTTTCAGGGGAAATAAGTAACTGACACAGTTCAACACCAAACTTTGGATATCATATCAGACATGATTTTTAAAGTATTGGCTTAGAGAAGAGAAAAAAATATGATGTTCACTGAAACAGATCTGCCTAGAAAAGATCTTTTAGAATTCCTAATTGGAAGACTGGAAGGGAAGATCTGAAAGAATAGAATAGAATAGAATAGAATAGAATAGAATAGAATAGAATAGAATAGAATCGAATCGAATCGAATCGAATCGAATCGAATCGAATCGAATCGAATCTCATTCAGATGGAAGAGACACACAATGATCTAATCCAAATGCCTGACCACTTCAAGCTGACCAAAAGTTAAAACATGTTACTAAGGGCATTGTCTAAATGCCTCGTAACCACTGACAGTCTTGGGGCATTGACAACCTCTCTGGAAAGCCTGTTCCAGGTTTTGTCTACCCTCTTGGTAAAGAAATATTTCCTAATGTCAAGTTTGAACCTCCCTTGATGCAGCTTTGTACCATTCCCACGCATCCTGTCACTGGATTCCAGGGAGGAGAACAGCACCTCTCTCTCCACTTCCCCTCCTCGGGAAGCTATAGAGAGTGAAAGTCTCCCCTCAGCCTCCTTTCCTCCAAATTAGACAAACACAGTGTGTCCTGGTTTCAGCTGGGATGGAGATAATTTTTGTCCCAGTAGCTACTGTGTTTTGTATTTAGTATGGGATTTGGTATGTAAAGACTATTAATAATACATTGATGTTATTAGTTGTTGCTAAGAGATCAAGGACTTTTTTTCAGCTTCCCAGGCTTTGTTAATGTACAGGTACAAAAAGCTGGGAGCAGTATGGATAGTACAGTTGACCCAAACTGGTCAAAGGAAATATTCCATACCATAGACATCATGCCCAG
>KL280762.1:2286-25349 GCA_000699545.1 Podiceps cristatus | reverse complement strand
AACCCGTGAGCTTGCTCTCTCGGATTCTCCTTCTCACCCCACTGGGGAAGGGGATTTGTGGGGTGAGTGCGTGGCTGCGTGGTCTGGTTACCCTTTGGGGTCAAACCACGACAGCTGTGTTTTATAGCAGTTACAAGCAAGGGAGTTCTGTATGAAACACTAGGATGGGCTCAGTGATGATAAGGGATGAACCCTTATGAGGGGCTTGCTTTCCCTGATATTTCTGTCACATATTGTGAAAATATACTTGATCCTAGAGAGCACAGAAATGAAACTCATAAGGAAGAGGGGGAGGGGGTCGGTAATCCTGCAAGGATGAAAGCACTTCGCATTATAACCAGCTTGGTTCTGCTGCTTCACCACCACCAGGAGACAAAAGACAAGAGCAAGTACTCTGGTGTTAAGCCTAAGTGTTATGTTTTGATTCTTTTCTGCTGAGAGCACTTGTGACTAAGTGTACAGCTGTACATTAGGCTTGAGGCTCTCACTCCGTTTGCAATTTTTATACCTCGGTACATCTGTACACTGGCTTTGTGCTGGATGATAATAGTTGCTGCTATTTTCTAGACACTGTACAGAGGTTGCATGATCTGGCTGTAAATACAATTAATTCAGTGTTCCTTTAAAAAGCAATGACAAAAAGTATAACCCCAGACTTGTCTTTGACTTTCAGTGAATTGTATACAGCCTGAAATAAAGCTTCTATCCAGTCACACGGGGCAAATTCACCTTCCTTGAGCTTGATCTTTAAGACTCTTATCTACCTCAGGGATCTCTGTTGCTCATTCCCTGCCCCTTCACTGATCTCAAAAGACTCTGTGTGCTAGAGACAGTCCGGATATACAGCAGAGACCTGTGGCAGAGATAAGCGATACACAGCACTGACTGGAGAGAAAATATGTACCAGAGGTTTGGCAACCATGAACATGTAGCTAGCTTTTCACATGGAGGGCTGGCATTGAGCTGCGTTTATGTACAGTCTAGTTTGTCTCGTACAGTTTTCAAGCTTCATTCCTCTATGTGTCTGTCAATACTCCAGGTTTCCCTCTGCTTCTTTCAGGAGTAGTTTCTCTGATTAACATTTACTGAGATAATTTACTGTGGCTACAAAGCATACAAGTATATAGTACAGTGTATGGAATCTGATGTAGAGGAGGAAAGGAACATTCTGTATGTGCTTTAATATTTATGAAAAGCATTTATTTTCTGGAGGGACTACATTCTGAAGGTATTGGGTGCTGGACTGACTTGCAGCTACTGCAGGCTCTTATATTGTCCCAATACTGCTGTGTGGAAGCTTGTATGATCAGCTCTTATAAGCGCAAAGAAATAAGAATAAAGCTGTTTAGTTTGTAAACTGGAGAATTAATGTCATTCTGCTGTTTTTTCAGCCAAATAATCACTTTCATACTCTGCAATGACTGATGTGTTTTGATCTGATTATTTTACCTTCTGGGAGTCAACTTTAGGGAAGAAGCCATTCATTCTCTTTCCATTGTCCTTGTTCGTGCACACAAAACTTAATAAAGCAAAGTCAGAGGAGCTGTTAGGGATCTCTCTCTTGTTTTGGTGTTAGTCTCCCATTTTTTCTCTCATATAGACTTCAACCCTCATTAGACTCTTTTATTCCCATTTAAATTGTTTTTCTCTCATGTTGATAACAAATCAATTAATCAGAACCCATTCCTATGAATGCAGAACATCCATGGAAGCAAATATTGATCTCTTCTTAGCTGTTTCTTATTATGTAGTTCCCTGGTGTGAGGCAGACGCTAAACAGAAGCTAATAAACATTACATTTCATATAAATTTTCACATTTTGACAAATATAGTTTTAGGATTTCAAGCTATTCTTGCTTGAAAATGGGTTAAAAATATATTTCTCCTATTCTCTCTTTCAGTGCTGGAGAGCAGAAACTTGCACAGATATTGGGATATACTCTGCTCAACAAAGAGTATGGTTATCTTGTAATGACCACTTGCACGGTAGAAAAAAATTATATTTCCTGCTCTGTTAATTGGTGTTACTAGTACAGTTTGGAAGACAAGTATTTCTCAGCTACTATGAAGTCACTTGCTAGCCAGTCAGATTAGTACAGAGATTGAAGGCTAGACAAATTATTTTAATAGGATTTGTAGCTTTTCCAGGAAAAAAAATGATTGCAGGAACTAAAATAGACCACTCGGATTCCTGCCACTTTTCCCTATTAACACTTTGCTGTCTGTTGTGCACAAGTGTCTGAACTACTAGAAGACCAATGTTCAGTGTTGTCAAAGGTAGCTGCATGAAGATGAGGAAACACAGGAGAAAAAGAAACTTGGTGTTCCCTTTTTGACAGGGAAGGTGGAGTAATCCTCTTATGTCATCACAAAAAGCAGTCGTAAATCAAAATTCAAAAAAGCCAGGCCTATTCCCTTATATTGCTCACCACGTTTCCTGAGGAGCACTCCTTGATTGTGTGTTCTGCATATAGTGGTTGTTACCAGTGGTTGTTATGTTTAAGCATACTCCCATAGTTATACTTTCCCCTCTCTTCTTCTGCTAGTTGGATGCCAAAGTTCGCCATCATTGCAGAGTCCCGATGGGTGCTGCTGTCTCTGCTAGTTCAAAATTCATGGAAATAAGAGAAAATACCTGTTCTCCGTGGAGGAGAGCTGTTTGCTCACGCACAATCTTAGCCCATTCCAGCTGAAATTCTTGCTGCAACTTCCTCTCCAGCAACTACTTTAATTCAAAGAAGGGTAAGAGCAGGCTTGTGAATGCACCAGGAGCATGTGAAGACAGCTTTCAAACAAGCTTTTTCACGTTTGTTCCTCTCTCAGCTCTTGTGCTGAAGGTAACATTGGTTAGACACCAGGATCAGGCCTGCTGTGTCTCAAAATCTGTTTGGAAGTTTGGAAGTTTATTTTATCCACATTTACACTACCAAGTGGTTAATTCTCTAAATGGACTGTTGGTTTCTTTTAATCCCCCTCTATGTTGATTTGCTGTGATTAAATCAGCCTAAGAATTCTTCAAACATGTCTACAGCTTTGGAATTTAAACATAAATTGCTTTGAGGAGAAACAAATCAAACATACATTGAAGACCTACCAAAAGTACATTAGTATATATTATTCTGAAAATTCTTGGTGGAATAAATTGAGAGCTTCAGCAATGCTTCTTTCAGCAGTACCAGACTGAGACATTTAAGTTAATTTATTTCCTAAATTGAGTTTCTTTCCAGATTCCAGGCCAGATCAGCAGCCATCTATATTTGTCAATGATTCCAGTGAAAGTATCTGCTATACTGGAGTAATGTGAAACTATAAGAATAAGTGAGTAAGAGAAGTAAGGAACTGACTATTCTGAAGAAGCTAATAATTGGGCCCGGGGTGTCAGTCAAATATGAATGTCTTCTGTAGGATAAGAAAATTGGGCAAAGGTGATTCCTGTTATTTTAATTATTCGTCTGTCCATATGGTGAGGATTGTTCCCACAGCACAAAACCAACCAGTCAAAAAGAAAGAGATACTGGAGTCTTAATCAAAGACACTTTTTAATTACGTTCCCTTCTCTGTTTTGTACAGTAAAAAAGGCTGAAAGGCATATTTCATCCTGAACAGTCATTCACATTCATCCATCACCATGTTAGAAATAAGACCTTTTAAGCTAAAGGATAAATTAATCTAACAGTAGCATAACCTGAACAAAGAAGGGAAAATCCTTGTATGGAAGCAGCTTCATGTGATATGAGAGCTGGTACACATGCATACATACATAGTCTCACCAACACACAAATGCACCCATGTGTGCACATATACACACACACACACATTTAATGTATAAAATGAATGTTAATTTTCATGCTTCAAGTCATAACTCCATAACTGTTTGGTGTTTTTTTTTTTTTTGTTTTTTTTTTTTTTTTAAAATATTTTCCCCTCGATTACAGAGAAATCTCAGGAGGATGAGCTGGCATGTAGAGGTCTGTATTGCACATATCTAACTTAATGTGAAAGAAATCAGTCCAAAACAGTTACACAGCGGGGTTTTGCTTGGGAACCATGGAGCTGATGTCAAAGGCAATTTTCACTCTTGCTGTGGCTCCACCATTTTCTTTTTTTGTATGCTTAGTTCCTTCTGCTGTATTTTTCCTGCCTCTAGAGAGAGGACACCTACCCTAAGCAGGGTTTCACCTAGCAAATATGTATGTATATATATATAAACTTTAGAGTAAAAATGATATTGCTAGGTGCAAAATTTTATGTGATACTAACTTCTCAGTGATTGGAGGACCCATTGCCATTTAATTTCAACAGTTGTCCCTAGTGAAACCTGCTTAGTTTTTTTTGTTTGTTTGTTTGTTTTTTTTTACTTAGGCAGAATCCAGCAGAAGCAGGTAGTCATCATTTCTGTAGCATTACTCATTGTTTAGAGAAATCAGACTGTGAGGCCTCTGCCATGCACTCTACAGAGAGCAAACTCATTGATATTACATGTTAGTAAGTATTGAACTGGTGTTGAAAGACTTTCTCTCTCTCTCTCTCTTGTTTTTTTCTTCCCCTTATTGTACAGAACAAGTTGAACAACAGCATTATTTTTCCCAGGTTTCTTAAAAATTGTTTGGAAAGGTACTAACCCGTCAGTGAGATAGAAAAGTAACTAGTTCAATATTCAAACTAAAAAGTGAGGTAGAATTTAAGGAACTGCTTGAATTAGGGGTAGCACAGTTCAATCTTTCATTATGGACTTAGCTATAATGACGGTCTCTTACAGTTCATTTTGGCAGAGTGATGAGACTCCCCCATTTCCTCCCTCAGAAAACCGGTGAGCAGATGAGCATGCTGAGTGTAGTCTAATATTACAAGTTATAATAAAATATATAATAACACAGCATGCTTGGCTTTAAGGTTGGTAGTCTTTCAGCAATAAACATTATTTACTTTGTACAATGAACACAGAAACCTTGGACTGAATTGTAATGTAGCACTATGATAATAGTGATTGATTCACCAGATATTATTACTGTAGGTAGTGCCTGTTACCATTATCGAACAAATAAATTCTCGGTTAGAACATTTACAGGAAGTGCAAAACCAGTAAGGAATATCCAGGCTTATCACTACTCATGCAAGTTTTCTTTGTTTGAAGTAGAAAAATAGAGAGTATTTAGGGGTATGGCTTAAAATGCTAAAGACAAGAGGGCAGGTAGCTATCGGCCTTGTGTTTAAAGAAACTTGATTTTTGAACTAATTGCAGATACATTAAAATATGAAATTTATGGACTTCAGAGAAATCTGGATCTAGCCCAGCCTTCTTGTTCTCTCACAGTTGCCAAATGTATACGACCAGCAGAAGTAAACACTTACATAGACATTCTTGTTAATATCTTTGCAAATCTAGCGATCTTGCTGCAACGTGGTACAATATGTCAATTTAGAGCAGTTAACGGAAAAAAAGAGCACAAAATGTTTCTATGAAATACCTGTTATTTTCAATTCATATATTTGCAAATGTGCTCTTCAAAGGCTACATCCATTTCTTGCTATATTGACTCCCCAATTTAGATTACGTACTCTTTGTGGCATGGATGTTATCTTGGTACTTTCTAAGGCGATATGCACGTGCTACTACCACCACTTCTAGTAATAATTCAATGATCACCTACTGCGTGTTTTCTTATTTCTATGATCCATACTATAGAGATCTGGCGCAAATAGAGGCTGGCTTTGAATCACTCTGAACATTGGTGCTGTTAGGATATAAATTGGCATGGGATTTAAGTCCTTGACTGTGTGCGCAGTTTGATTTTGTTGTTTCCAGAGAAACATGGGGAATGGCAGACATTTCTTTACTCAGGTTTAATAGTAGAGAAATTTCCAAAGTTGGGAGAAAAGGAATTATCATTTTGTGGAATGTTTCATAGCTTAAGAATTTTGTTTCATAAGATATGAAAGCCCACACAATTTCAATATTTCCATATCCAAGAAACTCTAAAGTACAATATATGACAGGTATGTAAAAATGAATTGTTTTAATGAAAACAATGAGAATAACTAAAATAAATATCCTAGGTGAAAATGGTCAGAAATAGGACTCACAAAGAATGTGTCAACAGCAGCAATGCTGAACTTGAGCTTCTTTGATCTGATTTTCATTTTGTCACTCAAAGCAGAAGTTGGAGACAAAGTTAGATATCTCTAGACAAGGACACATATCACAGAATTCAGAGTTGACAACCTCTAAAAGAAGAGCTTTTTTTTTTTTTTTTTTTTTTTTCCTTTTAAAACTGAGACGGAAACTTTTAAATGGTAAACTTATTTCAGAAATCCAGTGTTTTGGAAATGAGACTGGTTCTGACAGATATCCTAGTCTGTATTTTTGATTCCTTGCTCGTTCTTTGTCCGTCATTTACATCCTTACTAAACAATGAGGAAAAAAAATGAAATGCTGACTACTTGAAATCGAAAGTAGTAAAACTGTTGTACAAGTTACCTTATGCACATTTTATTTTAAAAGTACAAATTTTAACATGAGCAGCAGATGCCAATATGTAAATTCGTTCTAATAGTGACTTCAACCAAATAAAGAAAATATAGCCAGAACTGTACTTGGTGGATTTACATGATTGCACATCTGAAAGACATAAGTGGCAATAACCATTGTTAAATTACTGTGTAATATGATTTTTAAAAAATTCAAACTAAAGTTTCTACAACTACTAATTGAAAGGAAATCCATTGTTAAACTGATCTTAAAAGTGAAATAATGATTTTTCTTGTTTAGCTTTGCTGGCTTTTTGCTTGTCAACCTTTCCGTATTGTTCCTGGGGCCAATGTTCACATGTTCATATCGAAAAAGAAAAAAAATTGATATGAAGATCTGATGAGATCCAGAGTTCAGAAAATAGGATGGGATTGGAAAGGAAGATTGCTTTGTGGTAATTTTACAGCGTGTTTCCTATTAGCAAACTGAACAAGACCATGGAGTGCTCTTATATAGACTGAGTGGGAACACTTTGCATCATGTGGTAGTCCTGTTGCTCTGAAAATATATTTTATTCAGTATACTTCTTGAATTTTGAAGTAAGTGGAAAGACCGTCAAAAAACAAAACACAGGCCTAGAGGAAGGAGCCATGCATGGTGTCACCATGCTCGAATCATCTTTCAGATGACACAGTAAATTGGAATATCCTTCCCTAGAGAGGATCCTGTGTAATTTTCCTGGGTTTGTGTATTGCAAGAATTTAAGTGAGGACTGAGACTATTTCTGGTGGTGGGTTAAGATCCTTGTTGTAAGAGTTCATGCTTATAAATCAATGCAGTCTGCTGTGAATAATAGTGTTCAGATAGGTCAGAAACCATAGCAATTGCATTATGTACAGAGAGGCAGTCCAGGTAGAAACCTGAAAGGACGTTATTGCTGAAAGCAGGGAAAGGGCTCCAAAGAAACAAGGAGAAACTTGCAATGAAAAATATCAGAAAGAAGCCTTCAGGGAAGGCTGGTAAACAAGCTGGTGTGAGAAGTGGTCTAAATTGCACCTGAGTTTCGCATGGGAGAAGGTTCACAGTTGGGTTAACTTTCTGCATTATATTTAGGCAGAGGAAAGATTTGAGATTTTATACGGGGCTGCCCAGGGAGCTAGAGATACTTGTACAAATCCCAAAGACAGTATTTTTCTTACTATTATGCATAGAGGGAGACTCAGTGCCTGGTTTGCACTACATACATACAGTTTGGACAGGTGAAGTTAGGCCAGTTGATTAGAATCTTAAGTGAAATACTATATTTGCATTTCTTTGAAGAGAGAAAAGAAAATTCAACAATAAAGAGTAGTTTGTAAGCCAGCTAAACAGTTGTTTTAATAGAGCATGATGGGAGAGATAGGTGGAAGATATGGCTTTTGTTTTATTACTTTTTATTTTTTTTAAAGTAGATACTTCTTTTATTCTTTAAGTTAAGAATGTAGTAAATCATACTTTTAGCCTGAGAAAGAGGAACTGAGGGTCTAAGTTTCTGCATATACAAAACCCACTCATAACTGTATCCAAGACAAGGACCTTCCCCTTAGAGCAATTAAAAATACAAGGTTTGCATTTGCCAGAAATATTACATCAACTTTCTGAAAAGTATCCTGAGAAAAACACAAGGAAAAAATTGTTCTTAGGAGACTGTTGTATGAGAAACTGTACAGAATTTCTGACAATGTCTTTTTGGTAAAATACTTCAGGGATTTGAGATGCTTATGCTCTCTTTCAGAAAGCAAAATATTACTTCAGGAATGGTAAGATTATATTCCTTCCCTGCCCAGGGATGAGTCAATAAAGTCAGAGCTGTTTCAGTAATAGCCAGAAGGCTGAATTCTATAAAGAGGAGGAAAACTGGATTTCTCACTGCAGTTTACTGCCAGAATTTTAGCAATATACAGCTCCCTTTAGCACATCAAAACTAGCAACATCGGTACTGTTCTATGGGAATTTCCTTAGCCTTCTATGTGCATAAACCACTTGAAATGTAGTCTTTTTTTTTGAATGTATTGTTAAACAATAGACCAGATATATATTATGCTTTGTGTTGACTTACCAAGCTGAAAAACATTAAGGTTCAGTCAGCCTGAAATACGAATAGGTTAAAGGAGACTTTCAAGTACTTCTAATAGAACTATTATTTCATTATTCAAATATTGCTAGAACATTTTAGTATTTGAAAACATATCTTAGGTGACATACTTGTCTGCTAGAAATGTATTGTCAGTAGCAAATATGTGTTTCTTCCCCTGCCCATCATGCTTTTTTTTTTTTTTTACAGAAGCATTTTCTTTGTAGAATTGCAAAACATGTAAGAGGGAAAGGAGAAAAAAATCAGTGCTGTCTTCTGAAAGTGGACTAATTTGTACCTATTTAGCGAAAAGAATATCCTTCTTATCACTGAAAAACAGCTAAATTTATCTAGAATATTTTTGTGGCTCGTGTATGTAAGTGCAAAGTCCTGCTGGTTTGCAAAATATAACAACTGGGGGTATTTTCTTTAGGTCTATGTTCAGGAGCTTCTCCTTCTTGCTCACTCCCCAGCCGTTTTATAAAGCGGATTACCTGTTTTCCAAGGTATTCACAGTTCTTCTGCTTAGAGTCATAGCTTGAAAATCATGGCTGGTTTTTTTTCCTCTATACATACATTTTGCTCAACAGAATGATTCTGAATTCCTGGCAGTAAGATCAAAGAGATCTTTCACAGTTCATCTCTCTTGCTTAGCATGTAACAAGCTCACAGCAGCTTCTGAAGGTTGACTATTAGGTCTACCTAATACAAGTACAAACATGGAGAAAAGGAGACTGACAGTGTGAATATTTTTGAAATTATTTTTATTTTTTTTTAATTTCCACTGTGAGAAGGAGCTGCTAACAAAGTTGACAAAATTTTTTAATTAACTAGGAAGAGGGGTTGGGCTAAAAAAAAAAAGTTTACTTTGAGATCTTTCTTTCTGCCCCTCCTTATCCCCTTTATTTTGCTGGAGCAACACAAAATAATTTGTTTTATTAAATCCAGCCCTAAAGTAATTTGCATTCTCATATTTGTTTCTTATCTGAGCAGATAATGTTTGCAGTATTCTTCACTCTATTTAACTTTTGTGTTTTTACCAGTCCCTTATTTTATTCTGGTTATGTCTAAGAGCTGAAGGTAATTTCTATTGCCCTCTGTGAGGTTCTCTATTAAATATTCTTTCTGATCAAATATGATGTACCTCTGCTATCAGCTATATAAAATCTTATTACCGATCTCATTAAACTAACATAGTTAGGAAAGCCTGTGTTATTACAGAATCTGAGTGTTGGTGCTATGGAAAAGGATTCTATTAAAAAACTTTAAGCTTCTGAAGTTGACAGAATTTCAAGTAGTATCCTGGTATGTCATTTACCTATTAGACTCCATGAGTTCTGACTTTTTATGGTTCTGCCTCTTGGAAAACCTTTGCACCTGTGTGGAGTGGATGCCAAATGTCATCATGAGGCTCTTTGTACGTGTGCACTTCTTTGTCTTGTTTTGCACTATACTATAGCCTAGTACAGCATAAATCCACGTCATCTTCCAGAGCTCTGATCTTCTAAGCTACCAACATCCACAAAGGGTAGGATACAAAAGCACCCGTGTTTAGCAGTATTTGATTCTGATAATGATAGTTATTTGCTGACAAGAAAATGCCCATTATCAGTTCCTACTTGAAAATAACAGGGTAAGCCTGAACTGCAAATGAGAACTCATGCGGTAGTTATAAATGTTCAAGGTAGCCTAGAGTTCTCTTGCTCCACAATTTTTTGCCTAGCTCCCAGATTTTTAGTTTGTATAAACTGTCTCCGTACTGTTGGATTTTTAATGAATTTTATTAGTTGAATTCTGATCCAGGGTATGCAAGCAGCTGAAAACTATTGCAATGACGTTGAAAGATCCATCATGTGCAACGGCATAACAACACGCAAAATTATGATCAAGATCCAAAGGTGCCGATCTATATTGATCCCTTCTCAAAATCTCCATAGATGAGCATCCTTAGTAAGCTGACTCACAATTCACAGAGTGAATTGCTAAGCAGATGGAATTCAAAGGCCCACTGAAGTCTAATCGACTTCCTGGACTAAAACGGTCAAATCCCTCTGATATCCCTGTGGGAGGAATCCTTTGGCTCTCTGCTGAGCAACAGGTGATGATTTTCTGCTGGATCAACTTGGGCGGGCAGGTCTTGCTCAAGACTCCTGACAATAACTTGGGAGCTTTATGGAGATGCTTAAGTCGCTCTGTCTCTATATTCTCTATTTATTTATTATGGTTAAGAAATTTCTCTTTATGTTTATCTCTTTTTTTTTTTTTTTATGATATTATTCTTGGGCAATGGACCTAACCTAATTACTGTTTGCACATGATGACTCAAAGGTTTTGATAAAATAAATTACTATGATGGAATTGGCCTAGAGGTCGTCTTCCTGCTAGTATGCCAAATGATCTGCTGGAGACACAGAAGATGCAGCTACCTAAGCTATTTTTGTGATAACCCACTTATCCTATTAGAGATATACCCCCCCGCCCCCATTGCAATTTGAAGCAGTGAAAATCAAAGCATGACCACTGACTTCAATTAAGCTACGTTAATTTAGATCAGCTGAATGCCAGGTACAGTATTGACAGCTTTTAGACATTTAATTCAAGGAATTCTATGGTTCTGTTAAATACAATTGATGTAAAAACCTTTGCAACTTGTTTGTGAACATCCATTGTATCCATCCATTCTTTCTCCTTCCAAACTTCCTACGGAAATGAAAGATAGCTGGTATTGTAGAAATCCTCATGGTACTGTCCAGTTACGACCTCTAGACCTCAAAGCTTTCACAGTAAAGCAAACAAAATGGATGTGCTACCTTTTAATTTGGAATGCATTGTTTAAAAGCATTTAATCTTAGCAAAAGAGATTAGAAAAGGGAAGCAGCTGCAACTGAAATGTACGTATTTATTCAGCAGTCATACCCTAATGACAGAGAACAAAGTATGCAGCTCAGCGTGCCAATGTTTAGAATGTTGTTTTCTTCTAACAGTGACACCTTTGGGAGGCATGCATTTTAGTGTCCCTGAGATAATACACTAAATTAACCTAAAAAATATGGCCAATGCTGCAGCAGAATAGTAACTAACTACACATTCCAGTTACATCCTGATAACTCTGCAGCTTTTCTTCAGACACATTGATGTATGTGATTGTCTTCAGCAAGATCTATACAGTCGTGCTACGTCGTGACTTTATTCTTCATTTTTGCTGGTGGCTGCAGTCTGAAGTGTATTGGCATTCCTAGCAAGGAATCTCAGCCCCAGAGAGGAGGGCAGGGGTGAAGGGAGGAAGGATAACTCCTTTTCAACTTCTATCTCCCCAGGCAACATGGATGCAATTGGCTCTACAGACTTAGACCTGAGCATGAGCACAGCTGTTAAAGGCAGTACAGATAAGCTGTTGTGAGTCTTCCAGAGTGACAACAACAAACTAGTAATGTTTGACTGGAATAATAATAATTTTTCCCTTTTCTGATTTTTTTTTTTTTTTTTTAAGAGTACATACCTGCCTACAGGTTGTGATAATTGTTACCTATTTTTTTTTGTGGGATAGTAATTTGCAAGGTTAAAATTCATAGAAATATTTTTATAAATCATAGAAGAAGATGGCTTTTGACAAGGAAGTTTTGTCATCAATATAAGGACTAAAAAAGAATAATCAGCTGTCTTATAATAAGCACAGCTGGAGTGAAAACACAAAACCCCAGAGCCAGAGAGAAAAGGACTAGCTAGATACTTTTTGTTCTGAGACTGATTCAAATATTTCTAGGGTGTTAATTTGAGCCAGTACAATGAAAGTAAAAATTTCCTATCTTGCCCATACCGGTTAATTATAATAGTCCAAAACACTGTTACTATTTTAACATTGCATTCAACTTAAGCATAGTAGTCATATTACATATTGTAGCTAAAGGACTTTTTATGTTTTAGAGGGGAAAATAGAAAAGCTGTTTAATTTGTATATACTTGTAACGCATAGAGCTTTTGATCTATGCTTTTGGCCTCTAGAGAGGCCAAGAAACTTTGGCCTCTCTAAAAATGTGTGCCACACCTTAAAATTATGATGGCAACACTTTATTTCTCTTAACTTATGACAAAGAACAAGATTTGAATTTACTTTGAAAGGCTTTCCTTCCTGAACAGGCTAGGTTAAGAGAAGATGTGAATAGAGAACAGTTGGCATAGTGGGAAATGAATTTAAATATTTTGTCAGAGGATGTGCTTCTTGTCTCCTATTTTACAGAAAGACAGCCCCACTGGGTGACTAATTTAGCTGCATCATGGATCTTTGGGTGATAAGGCTGTTTACCTTCCTTATTCATTTTGATTTTTGGTGCTGCATCGTACAACTCCATAGATCACAGATTAGTACCGTAAATCACTGCTGTGTAATATACTACTACATTTCCTGACACCAAAACTAGTTCCATAAACATACATCGGGACAAACAAGGAGTGCTTGGATGTATGATGGAGACAGGGATGTAGTACTTGTGAAAGGTGATGAGATAAAGCTCTTTGCAGTATTGCTTTTTGGAATAAGATTATGATTCCTGACTGTTCAAGCTCATTTGGCAGATTCACTAGTTTTCCTAAAGATGTTTTGAAGTGACTATACTTAGTGGCAATTTAATTTATGGAAATACTTCTAAAATTTTTTTGTCTAACAGTTAATGGTAGGCTAGGAACAGACACGTTTAGCAGTAGCAGGTGTGCACCAGTATATTTACTAGACCATGAAAAACTACTCTGGGTCTACAAAAATCAGTAGTGGGATTTGAAACCCAGCACTGGAAGTTCTTCTAGCATTCCATGGTAGTTATTCCAATGCCTTTGTTTTACATAGGAATTGTTAGTAATGACTTAAAGTGAATAAACAAACAACAGAAGAGCCATTACTGTTTCAACTAAAGGTTGAACATTGCAATGAGAAGACTTATGTAAAATACTGCTCTGTTTCTGACTCTATTCCTTTTCATCTCTGTGTTAGCAGAAGATAGGTATTAGGTAGGTATTAGAGTCTTAGCTTTGTATTTTCCTGTTTTCTTGAAGATATTCAAACATTTTTTAATATCTGTCTTGTAAATGTGCCTGAGAAAATGACAACAATTTGTTTCCTTCTCTGGAGCTGCATTTCCTTTAAAGTTTTCCAGTCTTTTAAATATTTTCATCTTGCTAAATGTAAAGCAAGTTAGACCAGTATGGATTCTGGTGAGAAAATGAAGCATTTTGTGTTTGGTTTAGCTTCTGTGTAAAACAGAGTACTGCTGATTTTTTACGTCACTTTGCATTGACAGTTGTTAATGCTGTGGTAAATTAGTAAATAAAGAGAAAGATTTCAACGTGTTCATAGTCTGTTGGTGAAAAAAATTCACCAATTGCAAAAAACTACTAAAAGCAAAGCCCCAATATTTTTCCAAATCCAGGCTTGTTAATGTTATGATCCATTTCTAAGTAGTATTAGTCTAAACTCCAAGTCTAGCTTTTATTTTTCAGTATCTCTTTTTCTTTGCATCAGAAAATATCAGTATTCAATAGTCTGTTATTTACAGAGGAACACTGTATAGCCTGGATTAAGTGCCATCTTTTGCGAATGACATAAACTCTGGTCTCCATCGGATAAGCCAGTAAAACTAGGCACAGTAGTAAACAACTGCCATTGCCTATGTTAAGGATATAGCTTGTCTTATTTTGTAGTATTATAACAGAAACTTTTTTGTCCACAGTGGATGCTCTGAGTTGCTTGCATGATATCGTATATAAAAGAAAGAGGTGGCACATCAGTGCTGACAGATATAGCTGAGTCAGGAACTTATTTCTGTCTATAGGTTTTTGAGGGATGTTGCCCATCCATGTATTATAGACATCTACAGCTCAAACACTTAACTGAACCACAAGTACTAATTTAAGCTACTCTTGACAGTCCTCTAATAAAACTAGATAAAATCTATCAAATTTTACATACCTAAATGTTAGAAACTTGGTCAAAGTTAGTCACATGGGCTTCCTCGGTTATTGTTGGAGAACCCCGCAGACATCTATTCACCTCAAGATGGTCTAAATTGCCATTTGGAGTCAATTGTAGCAGTCTAAACAGAGACTGGTGTTCCTCTGAAGCGGGCTGGGCTCCTGATCTCCTGGTTGTCTAAGTAGGTGATATGGTCAAAGCATGCCGTCTCTCTCTTTCGTTCCCCACGCTTGGGTAGGCTTTCTGTGGAAACAGCACACAAGGTGTGATAATACAGCTACAGACCTTAACCTGATAAAAAATTGGGGCACAGAAGTGCATCTGCTCATGTACATTAGATATTCCTAGTCTCCCTTGGCTATACTGCTGTAGTTTAGACTAGATGCCTGATTTTTAAATCTTTAAAACTATGTAAGATGAATATCATTCCAAATAGCGATCTCTTGGCATCTTTTCCTTTGGGCTATGGTTGGAATTTGGAGTTAGGGTGTATGTTTTACTCTTTCTGCCCTCCGATTTCTAAGTCTGAGAAAAGCTCTCTGGAAGATCTGAGGCCTGCATTTAGATCTCAGTATAAACAAAGCTGATTCAGAACTTGCTATAGTGAATTCCACCTTTGGGCTCCTGCAACTGAAAAGCTTGGTATCTGATTCAGCTATCTGATTCATTCTATAATCACCTCATCCAATTGCCTATGGTCCTTGTTTCTTTAGGTTATGAAATGTAAATATTATGATTTTCATCTCTTATGTACTTAGCTTTTAAATATTTAGGTGTGTGGTGGATTGATTAAGCATGTTCCAAGGAAAACACCCACTTCTCAGTTGGCCATTTCCCTCCTTCAGAAATGAATAGCTACAAAAATATTCCAAAGCCGTGGCTTATAAATAGGAAATATTGATATATAAATAGGAAATATTTAAATAGGAAATAGTAGATGACACCTCTTCCTGACCTGATTTCTCTGTTTGTTCTGTCTGCCAGTCCCTTTCTTTCATGTCCCAGATTTGAGTATAATTATTTCAGATTTAAATTTCCATCTAGAAGTATTCTGGTCATTTCATGAAAGGTTACACCTTTTCTTTTATTCCCTAGAATCTGAAGAATGACCATTCCTTCATTTTCTTCTCCAACAAAAGAGAATAGCTCCCATTAAACTTCTCCCTCCACAGTTTACAGCATTTTCATGTTGTCCGTTTACTAATTCCTATGTTTCTCCCCATTTTACATCATACTTGGTACCCCTTTCATGTTGCATTACCCTAGATTTCCTTTCTATTTACATGCTACCAATTGCAATTTCCTGAACTGCTTTGCCTCCTGTTCTCCAGGCACCCTACGCTGAAGATGTATTTGATTTTTGGTTTTGATTTTCCTGTCAGCATGGTCTAACATTTGCTCTTAAAGTTTAAAGGCCACATGTGCTGGTCTTGATGATGTAGCCTGCAGGTTTATTTGTTTTAGCAGTCATAGAATATCTTGAGCTGGAAGGGACTCATAAGGATCATTGAGTCATAAAGGTTTGTGTCTAAATGGCAAAAGCAAAGCTTTGATATTGAAAGAATAAATCAGAAATTAATGTGAACCCCTAAACATAGGCGTCAGAGTTGGCAACAATACCCCCATGTTTTTTTTTCTTAGCACAACGAGACCTATAATCTGAAAATAACTTTGTGGGAAAGTAGATAGTTCATATAGTTTTACATGTGCTAATTTAACAAATGTTAGAAGAAAGAAAAAATATGACCTGTACTACATTTTGTTTGCATCTTCTGAGGTAAATGGTAAGGAAAAAATTTTGTAAGTGGATTTTTTTTTTATCCATGAGATACATAGAAGCATTTGTATACATAAATCTTCAGCTCATTGGAGGAAGGTAAGATAGTGTGGATAGATGGACCCAAGATTTTAGCAGAAAACCATGGGACGAATAGATGGCTTTATACTGTCTTCAGAAAGATATATTTTGGGAAATGTTTTGTCTTTGACAGTTTTTTTATTGTGGCCCATATTCACCAATCTTTGGTGTGTCAAGATGATTTAAACATTTCTTAAAAATCCTCATCTCCTGCTAAAAATGAAACTTTGTGAAATTTATCGTAAAATTCAAGTAGGGATCATTGAAATCTGAGGCAGACCATTGTTGTAATACACTGAGTCTGAATCAGGGTCTCAGATATTCACACCATACAAACCCTTCCTGGGGCAGAAAAAAGGAGAAATCACCTCTTCTATTCTCTCTTTTTCTTCTTTAGCCTCTAATGACTCGGCATTGGATCCTGTCTTCCTCTTTCACACTGAATTTGCTAAGTAGTCATTGCACCCTTCTTAAAAGATGAATGCAGCACCAAGTGGCAGGCATAGAACCAGGTCTGCGTACACCTTGCAGTCTGTCAAGAAACAGCAACATTGTGTTTTAATGAATAACTAGTCTTAGAATTTTTGACATGAGCCCAAGTGAATACCTTCTCCTTATCCTGGCTTTGCTGCTCTTCTCTTGGCATCAAGTTTTACACTGTTTGGGACTTGGTCCAAGGCATCCCAAAGGTATTTTTATTCAGCTAACTCCCATTCACATCAACACTGCCACAATACGGTGGGGCTTTTTTGTTTTGTTTTTGGGTTTGTGCTGGGGTTTTTTGTCTGTGTGTTTTTTTTGTTTTGGTTTGGTTTTTTTCTCTGTGTGGAAAAACGTGCATAAAATGACTTTTTGCAAGTGACAGAAAACCATCCATGCTCATTGCTGGAGCTGGTCTAAACTTACTTCTTCAAGAGAACTCAGAAATTATGATTACACCTGGTACTCAGTGTAAGAGGCAAGTCCTTAAACTAGCTTTTCCCTCCTACTGTGGCATGCATAGCTAAGTGAAAGCAAAGAAATGGGATCCATTTTCAGAAAATGAGATTGGTTGCTTTGAAACAAGGAGCCCCTAGGAAAAAACACCCTTTCATTGGTTTTATTTAGACACCCATAAAAAGAAAGGGGGATAAAGAAGAATCCTCAGACAAATACAGTCTGAGTTCACCCCCCTCTTCCAAAACAAAAGAAAAACCATTTTCAGAACAGCTTTGAAAGAAATATTTTCCTTGGTTCTCTTTCACTAGGCAGTAAGATTAAATATTTGTTTACTTTTAAAAGTGAATTAAAAAGTCACATAATCTGCTACAAAATCCTGCTTAGTAGCAATTGCTGTTGTTCAGCACACTAGGAGAGAGCAACTTAGAACACCTAGGAATTTGTTAAGGCTTTTTATTTATCAGTTCTGTGGGAAGTCTTTTAAAATGTAGGCTTCAATGAGAACAGAGTTCTAGAAAAAAAAAAATTCTGAACAAGTGAATTATTATTCTGGCCATACATGAAATCTTAGTCAGAATCCCAAACCATCTTCTTATATGGTGAATTTCTGTAGGAAGAATTCAAAGTATGTATGGGAGTGGTGCGAGTGTGAGGGTGTATGTTTATATATATACCATCTGTTGCTTCCTCAACCATGCATCTATCCACATGAACACTTGCACGTATATATTTCCAAATATGCTCATGACCAACCATTGAACTTCAGTATGCATTTGTGTAAAATCAGTCATCATGCAAATTTCTATCAGTACAAGCTATTTCTGAGTACAGAAGATCTAAGGCCTGATTTTTAGAGGCAATTTTCTGTAGAAATAAACATTTGTAAACATATCCTGGGCTCACACAGCACCTTCCCTTTTTACTCCAGAGATCAGTCTTGTTTCTAGGAACACTGCGAATCTACGTTGCACCTCATCTGCTCCACACTGCCAGCATCTGTCCAACACGTACCCCATGGGACAGGGGGCTTGATGGCAGGGGGAGTCCCACTGAGCGGCCAGTTTTGTGAACCCTCTTCTGCTTACTGTAGCTGACATCCTGCATATTCGGATCTTAGCAGCATAATTTGTTTATTGTGCTTAACAGCGAAAATCAGCTGACAAGCAGAAGGTACGGAATAGCTAAACAGGGAGGACTTCAATTTTCAGGTACAGTTATTTTGAGAATCCACTAAATGAACAAGACCAAACGTACAAGGAATTTCAGAAGAAAGATGACAACCTTTCTTCTTACTGGAGTCACATTAGTTACTTGATTATGTGTTCTGTGATTATGTATTTATGCCCCTTTAGTCACATTATATATTAAAATGTCTGGCAAAAATACCTCTAGCTCAAAGCAAGGCCTGCATTCTGAAAGTATTTGTGGAAAATACAAATATACTAAAAAGTTACCCCATTGTTTTTAATTCTCAGGTATCATAAATACTCTACTATGGTAATATTCTATGTATGTACATTTATATGACCTAGAAATTGCTTAAAGTTTCCATAAATTTATCCCCCCAAAAAATCATGTCCAACTGTTATTTTCGAAGTACTCATTTTGATGTCTTCATGATAGTATCAAGAAAAAACCACTTCAAATCCTTCACTGCTTCTGAAAATCTTGCTTTTATTTTGCATGTTCTCTTACAAGTGAAACATACACGCTTGTTTTTTTACAGACTAGAGGTTTCAATTTTTCTCTAGTTCAAACTGATCCAATCAAAAGATCGGTTTGTATCTTCCCTCTACCTGTGCAATTCCAAGGGTGAACATCCTTTACATTCACACTGGAACTGTCTGATGGTTACAGAAAATAATTCCATGGAATAAAAATACTAAGCAAATAATGAAAGTAGTAATTAAATTTAATAGCTGAAAGTATAAGATGCTTGATCTGTATGACTTCCTGGGTCTGTTCTGAATAACAACTACGTGTTGTTCAGATCCCTAATCCCATAACACAGATTCTTTTTCACCCCATACTGATAGGAACAATAAGACATACTACTTCTGATTACATACCTAGTGAGAGCTTCAGTCTGTGATGGAGAATACACAATGGAATTAATTTTCTGCTTTTTGCTGAGTCTCCTGAGCCGTGTTCCAGTGGTTTACTATGCTCGGATCCCTACAAGGGACTCATAGCTTCCCTTTCATTTCTGTCACACTGAGTGGAAAGCAAAAGACAATTGCTTTGTGTAAACTTATTTTCTTTCCTTTCTCCATATGATTCTATATTCTCATCTATGCAGAGATGGATTTGAGATTTGACTCTGAATAGAAACATAATCCCCAAATCCTGAAACAGAGCCTTGTGGATGTCTGCTGTGTTTATGCAGAACTGCACTGAGAGTCAACAATTCTTTAGATTGTCAATATTTGAGGTGAAGAAAGCCTGAAGTCTTGCAATCTCCTCTCTCATTCTCAACACTTCTTTCTTTGCAGTGTCTTTTAGGGGAAGAATCAGGCTTCTTGCTCTCTGTAATCCCTTAAAGATGGTTTTTCACTCCCCATAGCTAGCACTCGATAGCAGTGGCCTTTTGTGTGTGTCCTCCAAACTTCTTCCTTATGTTTCTTTTTTTTGGGCATGTGATTTTGCTTCGTCTTTTGCAAGTCTTGTATTATCATGTCCCAGAATCTCAAAAATGTATTGTTTATCTCAGTATGCTCAGAGAGGTAATATTCTTTGTTGCCAAGCCAGGAATAATAAATAGCAACCAGGCACTGCTTCTCAGTGAGTCTCTTGGGATTCAACCATAATACCATCTACTTTCTTTGTCGTTCTCTGCAGAATGAAGTTAGCTGGTTCTGCATACTGGACATACGTAATAGTCATGGGGTATTGACTCAAGGAATTTGAAGTCAGGCTCTCTCTGAATACATTCTGGTACACATGCTTGCTGTGTGTTAAAGCAATTTAAAGTTAAAAAGGTTTGAGTGTCTGAAAAAAAAGAGTGTACAGTGTGAATCTCACAATCTCGCCTTAGTACTTTGCTAGATATTCCATATAGATAATGCAATCTAGTGAAGAACTGAATTGTTATATTGTTCCTTAGGAGAAGATCACACTCTCGGTTATCTGGTTAGCTATATGAGCTGTACTGGTCAATCAGTATCTATCTAGACAATACTGAACAGTTTTTTATTTAGATTGAAACTTCCAGAAAGCCCGTTAAAGCTTTAGACTGTTAAAACTTTAGACTGTTAAAGCTGTGAAGCCTGCAGACCAAATCAACCCTTGTGATTATACTTGAATTAACTTCCCCCAGAAGTTCATTTTTCTTAATTTCACTGTTCCTGCATGTATGAAATTGATACAATTTTTAGAGTGTGGGTTAGAGGCAGCGCTCCCTATAATTTCTCTCAAATGATAGGTGAGATACTTGAAATTCCACACAGCATGACTGTAGTGTGTGATTTTATAAACAGCTGTTATGATACCTATCTTTCTTTGCAATCATCAAAGGAAAAAATACCTTTCAAACCACTTGTTTCGCTTAGGGAGAGTCTACCTAATGAAAAAAAGAGTATTTGTACTTTGTATGTGGCAGGTTTCCTTTAATTTCCCGTGATATGATGCTACAAAATAAACGTGCCTTACTAAAATGTCCAAATGAGTGTGTAGGGGTCTTGTACACCACCTCATGTTTGCAATGTTAAAGTGAACTTCTGCAGGAATGTAGAAATGATGAGATTGCATGAAAATTATTTGAAAAACAGTACTATAATTTGTCCAAAACGATATTGCAAAGTCTGAAAAGCTGTAGCATTTTTTCATTTCATTGCAAAACCATGGAATATCAAAAGCCCTGTCTGAACAGAAACTGCAGAACTACTGAAGTGGAAAGGAAGTTTAACTCCCTCTTTAAAAAAACAATCAATCAGAAGTTTAGGTTGGAATTTAAAAAATGGGTGTTTTGACCTGAGTAATGTTTGTATACAAAACAGGCAAACTTCAAGTCTAAATTGTGTTAGTGGGGAAATCTTTGGGGGATTTTTACGTCCTTAATGAATGTTTTTAATGTCAAATTAGGACCCTGGCTGAATCACTGTGTTTTCAAAGGAGAGGGTATGAAATCCACCTACTTTTTTCTGTTCTTCCTTGTTCACATCAGCTGCTTTACCTTTTTTATAACTGGAAAACAGTTTAAGAAAAAAAAAGTGAAGTTACTTTTTTTAATTCAAGCGAGCAGTTATAACTCTAAACGGAGGAGAACCCAGCTCAGCTTTGAGAAGCAATAGTAAAAATGTTAGTATTAATACATTAATTCATAGGAGAAACACCTGTAGGAAATGCAGTGCTCACTGCAGTATTCCGCCACAAAGCTTAAGTAACATTTACTCCAACAAGGAGCTTGAGTCTTACCAGTGTTTCATTGTATTTCCTTATAGCATTGCAAATGCGAAGGTTTCTTTCTACTTCAGAAATGTTATTTCATATTCATATGACTGGGGAAAAAAAGAATAGTTTATAAAGGTTATCGCCGTTTCTTTCAGCTGACTTGCTTCATGTGACTATAGCCGTTTCCAGGGACACTTTTAACCTAGTTATAATACAAACTGATGCTTTGTTCCTCAAGCAAAAGCTTGCAATCTGCATTTATTTCTTGTGGCAGTGGGAAACCCGGACTTTCTCAGTGGATTATCATAAATGCACTCTAAACTGTTCTAATGCTTAATCCAAAGAATACCTGGATATTTTCCATCATTATAAACAGCACAGATGCCCATATTTAGAGCAGTGCAGTTCCCACATTTAAAGCATTTTTGGCATTTTCTACTCTAAGAAGCTCTTCTATTCAATCAAAGCATAGGCAGACTTTAGATTTAAAATGTTCTTTGCTGTATTTCTGTTTCAGAAAAAACAATTAAATTGTTCATTAACTTTGCTTTGCTAAGAGACTTTTGAGCAATTCTCTTTTAAAGAACTGATTAGTTGAGAAATTGTGATACCTTGCTTTGAAGCAGAGACTTGAATTTTTTTGATTTTGTCAGAATTTTGATTGTACAGATCACAAAATATTCTGTATTCTCTGAAAAATCAGGCTATAGATATGTTAAAATGGGATTCCTGAATTATCTTAAGTACCTCAGTTGCCAATATAAATATTTGTAGTTACTGTTTTTATTATTACTTTTATGCTTATAATGGCCTTTCACCTTCCTTCTGAATTATTCATATTGTAACAACAGAAAAGTCCTCACTGAAATTCGTAGCTGTGACTTCATACAAGTGTTTGAATTGTGGGCAATAAACTAGGCTTGCAAAACCAAGTGTAAAAAATACAGACAAGAACATTTTTTTGTTTTCTTGATTACCCACATTTACTAATGTTTAAGTGTCTGATATTTCAAATGTAATCTCATGTAATAAAATTTGTCTTTGTGTTTTATATACTTTGTACATAATATATATTGTAATGAATAGTACAGAATTGTATTTATATAATGAATATGATTTAATGTTTTATTATTCCTGTGGTAAATGCTGCTCCATACATGCAGTGTTCTCATCGTATCTCAGAGCCATATGGAAGTAATTAATGTTTTACCTAAGCAAGCTTACAACTTTTCTTTAGTTTTTGTGAATTTAAAAACAAAAGTGGCAGTAGTTATGCTACAATTTTATATAATTTAGTTTGTCTGAATGGGGACACAATGTACTGTTCTTTCAG
>KL280761.1:1727-16229 GCA_000699545.1 Podiceps cristatus | reverse complement strand
CCTAGTCTAACCTCAGTTTCTGTAAAAGTTATGGGTGTTACTGAAAGGCATTTAAAGGACAATGCAATCATCAGGCACAGTGAACACGGGTTCATGAAGGGAAACTCCTGTCTAACTAATTTAATATCCTTATATGATAAGGTCACCCACCAAGTGGATGAAGGGAAGGCAGTGGATATAGTTGTTCTGGATTTTAGTAAAGTTTTTGATACTGTCCCTCACAGTAGCCTTCTGGACAAGGTGTTCAACTATGAGATAAGCAGGTACATGGTGAGCTGGGTGAAGAACTGGCTGAAGAGCAGGACTAAAAGGGTTGTAGTGAATGGGGCTACGTCTGGCTGGAGACCACTCACCAGTAGTGTTCCTCAGGGCTCAATCCTAAGGCCAGTTCTGTTCAACATCAACAATCTGGATGCAAGAGTGAAATGCACCATTAACAAGTTTACTGGTGTTACCAAACTGGGAGGTGCTGTTGACTCTCTTGAGGGAGAAGATGCCTTGCAGAGGGATCTAGATAGATTGGAGCATTGGGCAATCATCAATGGGATGAAATTTAACAATAAAAAATGCCAGATTCTGCACCTGGGATGGAGTAATGCTGGGCACAAGTATAAACTGAGAGAGGAGCAGCTGGAGAGCAGCCCTGTAGAAAGGGATCCAGAGGTGCTGGTTGGCAGCAAGCTCAATGTGAGTCAGCTGTATGCTCTGGCAGCCAAGGGGGCAAACTGCACCCTGGGGTGCATCAAACACAGTGTAACCAGATGGTCAAAAGAAGTGATTATCCTGCTGTATTCAGTGTTGGGGCAGCCTCACCTTGAGTACTGTGTGCAATTCTGTGCCCCACAATTTAAGAAGGATGTGAAGGTCCTTGAATGCATCCATAGGAGGGCAACAAAGCTGGTGAAAAGGCTGGAAGGAATGTTCTGTTCTATAAGGAGTGGCTAAGAACTTTGGGTTTGTCTAGTTTGGAGAGAAGGAAGCTGAGGGACGACCTCATTGCTCTCTGCAGCTTCCTGAGGAGGGGAAGTGGAGAGGGAGGTGCTGGTCTCTTCTCCCTGGTATCCAGTGACAGGACGCGTGGAAATGGTTCAAAGCTGCATCAGAGGAGGTTCAGACTTGACATTAGGAAACATTGCTATATTGAGAGGGTGATCAAACACTGGAACAGGCTTCCTAGAGAGGTGGTCAATGCCCCAAGTCTGTCAGTGTTTAAGAGGCATTTGGGCAATGCACTTAATAACATGTTTTAGCTTTTGTTCAGTCCTGAATTGGTCAATCATTTGGACTAGATGAGGTGTCTTCCAGCTCAAATTAAACCTATTCTATTCTATTCTATTCTATTCTATTCTATTCTATTCTATTCTATTCTATTCTATTCTAATCTCCTGAAATACCCCTCATGTCTTTTGCTCCAAGGTTGTGATCTATACTAACAAAGTACCCATAGGGCAGTTTCTCAGGAAGTGAGGTTAGCTGCACAGCATTGTCGATGCTTACACTAGTAAATTTTTTTTTCTTCAAAACAGGGTAGCAGTATGAAAACTACTTCCTGAGAATAACTTTTAGAATGGTCTAATTCCCAAATGTGCGAGTTGCCTGTTTAGCATTCTTCTCATCCCTGATACAGATATTTTTATAAAAATAGATAATTGCAAATAAGTTGTTAATGACATGAGAAAAATGTTGTCAAATGTAGCACCTGCAAGTAGCTAAACATCTGGATAGTTAGGCTTTTATAACTAAACAGCTTTTTAATTTACTTTCTCTTTGTTTTTAACTGCATAGAACATGTAACTTAAAGCAGTCCCATTTTCAAAATTCACATATCTTTTATAAAATGTCACGCAGTCTTTAATTTTTTAATTTCTGCTTGCTTCTGTTTTCAAATGGAGAAATGTTCTGTCTTCTTTTGGCTGAAACAATTTTACTTTTATTGTGGATATCAGAGATTCACATTATTAATTAAAATAATTATTAGTAATTTAGTTCATACATTACAGGGAAAAAACTGCTGAATTCTCTTGGCTTGAAAGAAATCAGGGTAGAAGTGGTTTATTGATTTATTTACAGCATTTAATTAACCAACAGTCAATGAACAACACATTCAGGACCAATATCTTAAAAACATTTCTACAACTCATTGCAGGAATTTCTAATCCCTCCCCCAGAATCACACAGTAACCCCCCCATCCTCCCCAGGGTACATGTGGGTGCCTCATCATCATCCTTACACCTCTCTAATGCATTCACCAGTGGAAGAGCAACCATGATGTCACACACGTACATCTGAAGTGTGAGTCCCCATGTGTCACCCCACTAGCTAGGATGCAGCTGCTCATGGTAGCTTATTACAGGGAGGCTGCTGTGCCCAAACTGGGTAGAGTCTGAAGTGCCAGGGGGTAACTTCTGACAGTGTCAAACCAGGTTTGACTTCTGCTCAGGCACCCTCTTCTTACTCCAAAGGCTGTCCGCACAACACAAATTATCATGCTTCTTTCATATGTCCTTTCAAGCTGACTCCCTCTTTTTTCAGAAGTCTTCTGGCAAACTACTGGTTACTGCTTAATGCAGCTGATGGTCATCTTAAGAAAATTTAATTATGGTAAATTTCCCTGCAGTGTTACCAGTTTTGGGACAAAAAAGTCACTCGGGCAGCTTTGGGTATTTCCCCTCATACAATTGAGCTTTTCTGGAATGAAAAGCAACAACTGTTCCAAATTACTTCTTGGCAGACAAAATGCCCTCGATATTTTAAAAATACATGGAAGTTTAAAAAAGCAAAGGAATTATAGGTCTTTTTTACTTTTCAAGCTACAGAGGATCTGATTCTGAGCAGTCTTGCCCTTTGTAGTAACTAATACTTCTAGCTCTAGAAATAAGATGTATTTCAACTAACTTTATAGGTCTACATTATAGACATACATATCTGAGAGAGATTTCCTACACTCCCTTATCATAAATGTCCTGATTTCAGCTGGGATAGAGTTAATGTTCTTCCTAGTAGCTGGTATAGTGCTGTGCTTTGGATTTAGTATGAGAATAGTGTTGATAACACACTGATGTCTTTAGTGTTAAGTATTTGTAGTGCTTATAATAAGTCAAACATTTTTCAGCTCCCCATGCTCTGCCAGTAGGGAGGTGCATAAGAAGCTGGCAGGGACCATAGCCAGGACAGCTGAACCAAACTGGCCAAAGGGATATTCCATACCATAAGGTGTCATGCTCAGTATATAAAGATGGGCAAAAAAGAAGAAAAGGGGGGACATTCAGAGTAATGGCTTTTGTATTCCCAAAGCATTGGCTGGGGAAAGATTGCTGCTCAGGGACAGGCTGGGCATTGGTCAGCAGGTGGTGAGCAATTGCATTGTGCATCACTTGTTTTATATATTCTCTTATCATCATCATCATCATCATCATCATCATCATCATCATCATCATCATCATCATCATCATCATTATTCTCTTTTCCTTTACTGTCCTATTAACTGTCTTTATCAAACACATGAGGTTTTCTTTGATTCTCTCCCCTAACCCACTGGAAGAGAGGGACTGAGCAAATGGCTGTGTGGTTCTTTTTGCTAACTGGGGTTAAAACACGACAACTAAAAAGCTTGCTTTTAGGGTGTAATTCTTCTGACCTATTTTACATGCTTACTTTAGGATAAGATGAATCCTTTTCTAGCAGTGCCCCAATACTTTGCTATTGACTGACTCTGATGCAGATGTCTTAACAGAAGATTTCTTCAATTTCTTTTGGTCTTATCCTGGATGTTCCTCAACAGTCCCTACTCCCAGCTAAACTAACCTCCACAAAAAAGATGTAAGCAATGAATATAGTCTGTTTAAACAACAATTATTTAATTTATTCAGACATTTAACTGGTTTAGTAGTAAGGGAAACAGGCAGTTGTGAAGACCACAAGAAGCAAAGGGGAATGGGAAGTGAAATCAGGTCTGTATAGCACATAGAGGTTTTTATAAAGAGTGACTGATTAGGTAGGGGGAAGGAGAGAAGAAAACATTATAAAAGAAAATTCCAGTTTGACCTCAAAAAAGATCAGTACTGGGATTCCCCTATAGCAACACACAGATCTGGTCAAATGTCACTCAAGCATAGCTTTCCTTCTTAGTAAGTATGTGGTGATGGGATATACTCTGTACTTGTTGATAATAAAGACATTGTTTCTGTAAGGGTCCCCTTGTCTGCCTGTTCAAAGGACTAACTACTAAGTGTAACAGAAATATTCCCTCAGTTGGCTGGTTATGCCACTGAGTGGGAACTGGCTTCATATTCTTAAAATAGCATATGGAATATATGGGAGACCCAGGTACTTCAGAAGCAAAGTTTAAGGACAGGTATGAAATATTACGATGTCTTTAGTAACCTCTATTTTGGCAGTTATATTGTCCCTGAAGTGCTTATTCCTCCTCATTGATTGTTAAAGGATTCTGGTTGATTAGCACTACTTTTGATCAAACAAATCCATCAACATAATTTTGCCTGTAGTGTTATATTTTTGCACTTTAAAAGGACAAGACTTTGAAGTTTCAAATCTCTTCTAAATACCCAGTCTGAGTGGGAATAGAAAGAACAATGCCTCTTGGACCATTGTTGCACAGTAAGTAGAGGTTGTGAGAGGTTTACAAACACATGTTGTTTCTGGTTTGATGAAAAAATCTGTCATTCTGTAAATATAGTAAAATAATGCTTATATTTGCAGATTTTTTCTTCTTGGTCCGACTATTATAAATTTTAATTTAAAGATGCAAAGTTGTTTTGTTAGTGGGACCATATTTCCACCCTACTTCTGAAAGATACCTTACATTTTTCAGCTCTTCTTCCCTGGCAAAACAAAGGCATGATCCAAAGTTTAACACTGGCTATATTTGTGCTTCTGAGAGTGATCCCTTTTCCTCAGACCAAATGGTGCAGGGGTGATTAGAGCATAGTTCTATGAACTATAGAATGACTACATCCCTATGACACAGAAATTAAAATGAGTTCTCTGGTAAATAAAAAAATAAATCCTAAAAAATATATCCCTATTTTACGTGTGGCTATGACTTCTGTTTTTGCACATGCTGCTAAAGCATGTGTATTTGATGGAGCCAAGACAGTGCTGGATGACTATCTAGGGTAGAGGGAAATGGCCCTTATACAGCCCTACCTGTACTGTATCCTTGAAGTGAGCTGTTCCCTGAAGCACAGCAATATTTTATTGTAGGAGAAAACTAGTCAGTTCACTACAAGGAACAGCCTTGATCCAGTATTTATGAAATTTGTTTGATCAGAAAAGTAGGATCCAAAAATTAACTTGAAATCCAAATGAGACCATGGTACTCAACACCTTCACACACACACACACTGCTTGCTCCATTCTACCCCCTCAATAAAAAAAAACATTCTTACAATTCTATCTCCTATTGCAGAAGAAAACCCAGGACCAGTGGGCACATGATATGATCACAGACAATCTTCTTCAGGGAAGTCTATATTTGAACAGAGTGGAAAGAACCTAACCCTAGGCTTCATGTCCATGTGTTTTTTAATTATTACTATTATGCAGTATCAGCACAACCATTCTGATAAAAAATAGTTCTGGAAAACAATGGAGAACACACCAGGACCTTTGCTAGAGCTTAGCTGCCTTTATTCAAGAACAGTTCATATTACGTAGCTGTGCAGTCTTGGATCAGATATGAAAAGAGCTGTATGAGAGATCTGTGAGAAGTCTCAGCATTGGACCCTCCTCTTTCAGAAGTTTTTTTAAGGTTAGGCTCTCACTTTTGATCCTTATTGGAGCTATATTGCAACCATGACAATTCTTGGCCTTGTGTCTTAGATCCTTACAGGGATCCTTACTCATACCTTGGGCCTGGTACAGATTGGCCTGACAACCTGTTGTCAGCTGTTGGCTGGTAATGGTTACCAGCACCAGACCTGCTCCGCTCTTCTTGTTCAGGTGCTGCGGATCTGTGTCCGTATTGCTGAAGGTACGGCACTGCCTGTCACCCTTGGCTTCTGACTCTCCATCTCTTCTGGAGCAGCCCATTATTGGTGCCCCTTGACAGAAGTGAATAAAAGGATTTGCAAGTCTGAAGGCTGCAGAGTGAAGACATCAATCACAAACAGTGTTTATTTGAAAATCTTTTATTAATTAAGCTGTTACTAAGTTTATCAAGTTTCTATTATTTATAGCAGCAACTATTAGCACAGTACATCCAACTACTCCTTCACACAGTTCACACACACACTCACTCACAGTAATGTGTTTGGAGCATCAGTGGACAGGTCAACCCCAGCAGTTTACTCAGGTGCCAAGAGTCATGCCAATGAGCCACTGGTTTCTTGATAAGTGGTTGGAAAGTCCCTCTATGAGTCTTATGTTTTATCAGGCATGCGTGAAGGAACCTGTAGTCTCTGTCTACATGTAGCAGCCACTGACTCTTGGATGTGCTCAGAGCTACAGAATGTTTTGTTGAGGTGAATGTATGCTGGTGGCCTTGGACACATTCAACTGTTTATTGGTGACCTGACTTTGTCAGTTCTTGCAGTTTCAAAAGGACTTCCTGTTTCTGGAGCTAATCAGTTCCTGGGAGACTTTCACACATTACCTCAGCACATATTTTTTTTTTTTTCTTTATTCAGCCTGATCTTTTTTGGTAACTGTTTCTCCATCAGCATCCACAAGCACACATAAGTACACCCATAAACACCTTCAAACACAGAAAATGAACAGATCTTCACGTAACAGATCTAGCTAACAAAATGATTCTCTGGTACATAGACAAAGGATTGCAATGCTTGTGTAACAGACGTCCAGCATCATGAAAAAAAATAGGAAATGGAAACAAAAGCTAAACATCTTTTTCTTGGACATGCTTAATGATCAAATAAATCATCTCTGTATCTAATACACTGCAATTTTTTTTTTTTTTTTTTTTTTTCAGGCACTGGAATTAAAAGAGAATATTATTCTTATAAAGCTAGAAAGGTCAGAGAGAAACCTGCTGCTTGAATGTTACCCTGGCAAATATAACCTCCTCAGGGCAAGTGTTTAACTTTTGAAAAATACTTGCACTCTTTATTTGTAAAATCATTCTTTGTGCAGTGTTTTTGTGGTCCATCCCTTTCATCTCACTGTTGGTTGACCTTTTTTGCTAAGCTGCTCTGTTACTCCCCATTTCCTGCTCAGCCGTGAGAAATAATAGATTAGACAAAACTTTCAATGTAAGAACTTGTATATTTTTTTTACAACTTTGTTGTCATGCTTAGCTGAGTTACTGTTTTGACTTCATTAACACTGAATGTAAATAGATATATGATACTGTAAAGAATAAATGAACAAGTTTCTTCTTGTGAGATGTTAAACTGTATCATATCGTATATTTTAAAAGTATCTGCATTACTTAAGACCTGCTGTTTGGTACATTTATAGAAGTAGAACTTATTGAAAAGGAAGTATCATCTGCAGGATCTGTATCAAAATGAATTCAATCCCTTCCAAAAATGATTGAACAAGCTGGGCAAATGTTATCCCACCCTCCAAAAATAAAGAGCGATTTTTTTGTTATTATCATTCTTCCTTTTATCGCTCACATTATTAGCATCCTCTGTTCTTGTGTATATCATGAGAAAGAGGGCCATATGAATAAGGTAAGAGCAGTCTCCTACACGCTTCAGAAACACTATTTTCTTCCTACATACTATTGAATAGCAAATTCACTGTTTAACCACAAATATAACATGCAGAAAATAGAGCTACTGTTAATAATCCTATTCCATGAATACCAGTTTCTTAGTTCTTTTCCTTGATTATTTCTGGAGGTCAAAGTCAGCCCCCATCTATTACTTTGCAACGCCCACAAATAATACTTTTATTACAACAAGTTTCCTGCTAGACATAGTTAAGCATTTTCCATACTGTTTTTCATCCCAGATAATTTGATCACTGTAGGGCATGTCTAAGTTGTGCATAATTTTACAAGCTTTGAACAAGAAAATTTACATGACAGAAAGCAATTTTGCCTTAACAAACTATTAAGAAGAAATAAGATGCAGTAACAAAACAGTCCCAGATTGTTTATTAAAGGACAGTGAAGCAAATTGAAAAACGAACCATTTATGCACATTGGTATACATTTTTTCCTCAGATACTTTCGGTCACACTGAAGTGAGACTGAACCAGTGCCCAGTACTTATTCAGTTTCGTGTGTCAGGTAGAACATAGCAGGGGGTGAAATGAATTCATCTTTCTGTCTTCAAGTGAACTAAAAGCAATTTTAGTCCTCCCATGTGGTCACTTAAGGTGCTTGTCATGTTCAAGCTAATGATATCAGGCACCCTCAGGTTGTTTAAGTATTCATGAAGTAATTAAATTCTCATTAACATATAAATAAAAGAAAACTGAAAACAAGTTTAGGAGGCACCTAACATCTGTTCTAATGCTTTTAAGCATTAAAATGTGCCACATACAGAAGGAAAAGTGCATTCTGTTCAGGGAAGTATTTTGCATAGATTATTTATAGAAACAGTAATTAAACTGATTTGGCATATTAAGTAAAGTTAACAGCAAAGCATTATTTAGGTAGTTCATGTGTCTGTGCCACCTAAATAAGGAATTAAAAATAGGAAAGGGAGAAGTAAAATTAATTTTTGTTTGTTCCGAGATCCAGATAAAATTACAAGAACAATTGAAAAATTACTCCTTTAGAATTAAAGAAATGCAGAATCTCACACTGCAGGCATACTTCCAGCTTCTTATTCAAAATACATTGGGTTTTTTTTGAATAATAAAATGTTACTGACATTTAAAAAAAAAAACAAAAAAACAAAAAAACAGCCAATTCTACACAATGATTTTTAAGTTAAACATTATGTGTCCTTAAATTGAGTTTACTGCACAATTCTGTCATACGACTTGAGACTTTAGTTTAGACACAACCTTACACTCTAAAATGAATTTGTCCTTCTAACATTAAACAGCTTACTCCTTTACATAAGTTGATTTTTCCCCCTAAAAATGTTAGAACTAATATAATTTACCTATGAGCAGCATGTGTGCCCATTGTTCCATGCCACTGCAGTTTTCTGTATGATAGAAATAGCCAAATAAACTTTGAGATTGATAGGCTGGAAAATAGCAAAAGAGATAGAAGAATCTTTGATAGAATAATCTTCAGAATAAGTTAAAATAACCATTTCATCAAACAGAGACAGCTGTGGAAGAACGTATTTCTGAGAAGTAAATCTTTCAAATATATCTTTCAAGTGCAATATACAGAATCAATTGTGTTCTTTTCTCTTTGTAACTACCTCTGTCTTGTTTTCTTGTAACCTATATTAAAATATATTCTGTAGTATTAATTCATTGTGCTCTTAATGACATAATGAAAAGTGCATAAGATATATGCTAGTACAGCCCTTACTCTTAATAGAGTGGAATGTATAACCTGAGAAATTTAACATTTTTTACTGCTTATTTTATAACATTCATTTCAAAAAGCTGTATTTCATGACTTATTCCAATTCTGCATGTCTACCATAGTTTCTCCTCACTGTGAGGCCTACTGAGGGAAAAGTATGCCAATTACACAATGCGTTTGGTGCATGCTGAAAAGGATGTATTGTGAAAAAGGGCACATAGACTACCTGAAAGAAGGAGATAAACCTATTTTTTCTGTTTTTAACTGTGGTAGACAAAAGACAAGTAATTTAAAAATAGCTGCAGTCAGTTATCATACACATAAGCAGCTGTAATTCTTTTATGAAGAGTGGTATTTACCTCTGGTAACAACAGTTATAAGCAACAAATGAAAGTATTCTCTTTATTTGGTTCAAAACCTGTTGGTCAACTCATAACAGTACCAGACAACTGTTATGATTAGCAGAGAATAATATTTTCTTAAGCATTATAACTGTGAAAAGAAACCATGTAGTAATACAACATAAGAAAAAAAATATATACTTCAATTTGTCCAAAACCCATACTGCAATGAAGACATTAACTGAAGCCTGGGTAATTGCAATCTTATACTGGTAAAAACTCATGAAAAATTAATTTGGCGACTTGTGAAACAGGAACTAAGACTCAGTTCCTACTTGCCTACAGGACAAGGAAATTAAACATTACAAGGCTTGCTTCAGAGACTGTCTGCCCCAGAGCAATTATCTGTGCTTATCTAGGTATCCCTACTGATCTTAGATTATCTCACAAAACACATAAGAGATATATTACCTAAACAAACTCTAAGCTTTTTAGGAACCTGAAGATGGAGAGCAAACAGACAATGTCTAATTCTATATGAATATAAAGCACTAATATTGGTATAATCTCTTACATGGGGATCAGTAGTGAGCATACTATTGCATGTAGTACTGGTTCTAATTTCATAGATTCATAGATTCATATGGGTCTGGGTTGGAAGGGACCCCAAGGATCATAGAGTTCCAACCCCCCTGCCACAGGCGGGGACACCAACCTCCAGGCCTGGATCTAATTTACAGTTTATAATTTATTAATATCAGACAAAACACTATTTTAGCAATGAATAGGCCTTCATTTGAAACTAAGGAGTCATGGTTCCAGGGTTGGGTTCTGATGGAGAAAAGGTAGAATCATAGAATCATGGAATGGTTTCGGGTGGAAGGGGCCTTAAAAATCACCCAGTCCCAATCCCCCTGACATGGGCAGGGACACCTTTCACTAGGCCAGGTTGCTCAAAGCCCCATCCAACCTGGCCTTGAACACTTCCAGGGATGGGGCAGCCACAACTTCTCCGGGCAACCTGTTCCAGCACCTCAACACCCTCATAGTGAAGAATTTCTTCCTAATGTCTAATCTAAATCTACCCTCTTCCAGTTTAAAGCTGTTACCCCTTGGCCTATCGCTACATATGGAAAGTCCCTCTCCAGCTTTCTTATAGGCCCTCTTTAGGTACTGGAAGGCTGCTGTAAGATCTCCCCAGAGCCTTCTCCAGGCTGAACAGCCCCAGCTCTCTCAGTCTGTCTCCATAGGAGAGGTCCTCCAGCCCTCTGATCATCTTCATGGCCCTCCTCTGAACCCGCTCCAACAGGTCCATGTTCTTCTTGTGTTGGGGGCCCCAGAGCTGAATGCAGATGATAGATTCAGTACTTATTGACCACATTGGATATGTTTCATAAAAATGCCACCAATTTTGTTAAATAAAGACATACTGGTATATATAAAAATAATGGTTTAGCCATATTGCTGACTGGAAACAAAACAGAGTCTAGAGAATTTACAACTCTCTGGCACAAAATGTTCTCACTTGACTTTGCTATTAAAGACTCATCTATCTCTTTAATGCATCTTCCACTTCCAGACACAGTTACACTGAACTTTACACTGACCAAAAGAGAAGTCATCAGTATATCAAATTGATTATTCAGTTGTACATGTACTTTGCTAAATAAAAAAAAGCCAGATCTCAAAGAATCATTTGACAATATACACTGTACCTGTAAGCTCACAACATAGCTGTGTTTCAGACAACTCTAAATTTCTCTGAGATACATAATTTCCCAAGTGAAGTGGTTTTATGCATGTGAATGAAGCTACTATACATCATGTATCTTCAAGGTCATGATAATATTTTTGTATTGATGAAACTATACAACGGTTTTGTTCTGAAATGGGAAAAGGTGTGGCAGGGTATACAAATCTTTCCAAATTTCTCCATGAGAAATATCCTTGGAAAAATTTTAAGGACATTACATTCACATAAGCAATAGTCTTTAGTTTTTCAAGCAGAAAACATATCTAATGTTTCATTTAATTTTTGCTGTCAGTTAAATGATCGGTCTAACTTTAGGTTCAAAGCATATTCAATTTACGTGAACTCTAATGAACCAAAAAGTAAAAAAAAAAAAAAAAAAAAAAAAATTCATTATCTGAAAAAGATTCCTACCTGAAATACTACCTGAAATACTAACCATATTACTACTGTATGATTCTTGTATTTCTTTCATATTTATCACCTATCTTAGAATCATAGAATGTTCCAGGTTGGAAGGGACCCCAAGGATCATAGAGTTCCAACCCCCCTGCCACAGGCAGGGACACCAACCTCCAGGCCTGGACCTACACAAGGTTGCCCAGGGCCCCATCCAACCGGGCCTTGAACACCTCCAGGCATGGGGCATCCACCACCTCTCTGGGCAGCCTGTTCCAGCACCTCACCACCCTCTCTGTAAAAAACTTCCCCCTAATATCTAATGTAAACCTTCCTTCCTTCAGCTTTAATCCATTCCCCCTTGTCCTGCCATTTTCTACTCTTTTAAAAAGTTGATTCCCCTCCTGTTTGTATGTTCCCTTCAGGTACTGGAAGGCTGCAATGAGGTCCCCCCGCAGCCTTCTCTTCTCTAGGCTGAACAAGCCCAGCTCCCTCAGCCTCTCTTCGTAGAGGAGGTGCTCCAGCCCTCTAACCATCTTCGTGGCCTCCTCTGAACCCTCTCCAGCAGTTCTGCATCTTTCTTGTACTGCGGGCCCCAGACCTGGACACAGGACTCCAGGTGGGGCCTCACGAGGGCAGAGTAGAGAGGGACGATCACCTCCCTGTCCCTGCTGGCCACCCCTCTTCTGATGGAGCCCAGGATACCATTGGCCTTCTGAGCTGCAAAGTGACCTTCAGTTTCAAATACAGTGTTGGAATCCACACTAGGATCGAATGGAAATGAACCTATACAATGAGAAAACACAGCACATAAATTTCTTAGAGTTTTCAACTAATAGTATTTTAAAAACAAAACTGTGAGCAAGATAATTCTTCCCAAAGACAGTTACTTTTGACTTATCAAATACATAAATTAATCAGTCAAAACCAAACACATGTAGCTCAGTTGCCCACATAAATGGCACCAAAATGGCTAACATTCAAAATAAACATGAGATAATAGACCATCAGTAGAGCAGACTTACAAAAATTGTTTTATTTTGGTTTAAGTAATGAATGTATTTTTCACTAATTGCCAAATGGAAATCCTGTATTGGAATCTTCAAGTCAAGACTGGATGCATGCTTGAAAGGGGTTTTAAGCTCAAACATGAAGTATGGGGATAAATATTAGGGCAATTCTATGACCTACTCTATACAGGCAATCAGAATAAATGATTTAATATTCCCTTATGGCCTTAGAAGTTGTTTGTCTGTCATAATCTGTAAAAAACAAAGTCACTTCATAAATTATTTCCAAATTTTAACAAAGCACTAGATCATTAAGAAAGTGCATAGGATAATTACACAATATCAAGTAATCTGATCAGGTCTTCTCTCTGTTCCACTGACAAAGATTTAGGATCCTAGACTTTCTCAGAGTTTCAAATATACTACTGGTTCTTATCTGATCATGGAAGAGAGGAAAAAAGATCATATATTCAATATTTTTAAAAGAGATTAACGGATTCCACTACTGAAACACTTCTTATCTTAAATGTCTTCATCATTAACTTAACAAGTCATTACAGAATAAAACAAACTGATTAAAAAAAAAAAAAAAAAAAAAGGTTCATTCTTCCAGAAGCTGTTTCTCTGAGGCTCTAGATAATATTACAGTATCCTAGCAAATCAATATTTATTGTATATTAAGGGAAACTGTAAAGATTTAAACCCAAAGTAGCCCATGAAGTATAGCATAAAATCAGAGAGAAATATAATCAAATAACTACCTAAATGATGAACAAGAGTTTGTTGTCTGGATTTTTTTAAAATAAAGTTATTTATGTTTTATCAGAAAAGTAGAAGGAAGAATTATAAAGTAGAATCAATGAGGACAAAGTTATCTTTATCTATAATTTTTTTACATTCCTTTAAGATATTCTGTGAATAGATTTATTGACCTTCATCCCCAAGTCTCTAGCAGTACATAGACTAGTCCTAAGGAGTGAGGTAAGTAAAACAAGCATGAGAGAAGCACAAATTTCTTTTAAATCCATATAATTCTCAAAGCAATCAACTAAAAAATTTCAAGAGTGGTACAGAATTGGACAGAAATTCATATATCGTATTTACTCTTGCTAATGGAACTGGTAGAAAACCTGGTCTACATCTTATAAACATAAACAAAGGGAAAAGCTTAAATGTAAAACTATTCAGTTAAGGTAAAAGAAGTAAAATCATCCTTAAAGCATGTTGCTTCTTGTTGGTTACTTCCAGTGTGGCAAAAGAGTGATTAATATTTTTTCTACCAGGAATTTGACAATTACTAGCTTTTCTCTTAAGTCACTGAAGGTGGTCTTCGTTATTCCATTTTCTATTGAAATTTTAAAAAGTGGGTTTTTTCCTTTTTCTTTTTATTTTTTTTTTTTTTTTTTTTACTAATCTATTTGTATAGGACTTAGATGGGAATATTCTAGAAATATTCTTTTTACCTATAAATAAATACTTCCTTGATTCAATTGCTATAAGATAAAATGCATCTCTGAGGTATTAAAACTGTATTCACACATGCCATGTACCACAATATTCTCAAACCTGATTTTCAT
>KL280759.1:408-13141 GCA_000699545.1 Podiceps cristatus | reverse complement strand
ATTCTGTGATTCTGTGATTCTGTGATAATTATACGGTTTTGGATTTTTTTTTCCTTTAAAATTGTAAGGCAGAACTAGAACTTTAGCTCTTGTCTTTTTTAATTGTTTCCTCATCTCTAAGCTTCATTCAACTTCTGAGCTATAGAGATCTGTTAACAAGACAAAAATTTGCAACAGGAATTTTAAATTTATTGAGTGTTTTGGGGTCTTTCAATAAAATAAGAAAAACTTGTTTATACATCTAATATTTCTTGCATTTGCCCGTGTACACCTCTTACATTGCACTCTGAAGAAGAGAGAGAGAAAGACTTGCACTACAGAATGAAGTCATTAGTATTTTTCGTTCTTCCTAATCTGAATACTGAAATGTTTTTATTATTTTTCAGGAGAAAAATTGCTTTTACTCCTGAAACTTCATAATCTACAACTTTCTATTCCATAAGGTTGTACACTTCAACACTGTGGAAGTCTGACTTGGTTATCTACTAACAGTATCCTTCTAGTAGTTCTTGTCAGGTTTTCAGCCCAAACTTCTTTAAGCAGGTCAAAAAAATGTTTTGGGCCTTGGATAAACTCCAGTATTACTGGAAAGAAATAAAACACTAAAAAATTAAACAAATAATGATTTCAGAATCTCTTTGACTGGTATGACAAGGCTTTGACCATTAATTCTTTGTGTTTCTAAATTACTGCCAGGCTGGAGATGCCAGATGAGGAAATTGAATCTGACTCCCCATATCCTGAGACTGGCAAAAGGCAGAACACATCATCATCATTTGATCTTGGTAAATTTTATTTAATCATCAGGGGCCTGCTGTGTCCCTTCTATGTCTGAAAGACTGTACAAATGGGAGACACAGACCAAAACATATATGTAGAATTACGGGTTTGGAATAAAACATAAAATCTTTCTGTTTAGATAAACTCCTCTCTGAAAGTAGAGATTTTTTTTAAAATAGGCTCTTGTCCACTACAAAAGTAGAAGTGGTTCTGAGGCATGAAGCGGGATCTAGACCTAAATGTTCCCAAAGCTTAAAGGTTTTAACATGCAGCATTGTGGATCAAAACTAATGCTACAATGGAGAAGTGCTTTTGTTTTTAATCTTGTGGTCCCTGATCAGCTCCAGCTCTAAAGACAGGCGTCCTGGCTGCCAGCTGAAGGAGCAATTAGCCCTTGGAGAGTCATATTCCTGGTTTCAGACTGCAGAATGACACTCACATGCACCACGCTTAAACTTAAACGTTCTGCAGCTTTTACTATCACATACATTTAATAAAATTGCCTTTTTGTATAAGCTCCGTGTTGATTTTACACAGGGTCCTACATTCACTAGAAGTTTCTTTTCTAGTCAGCTGATGCGTTCCACTGGTGATTCTGACTACAGATCTCAGAGCCACTAGGAATGGGAATTCAGCCTTGCAGGTATTGACTTGGTAGGTGAAGGAAAGCTCTCACACCGACTTTTCATATATAATCTAAATATATAATATAATCTAGAAAATATTAACCACAGTACTGTAGATGTACTAAATGCATTTTAAAACAATCATTAAACCCTTCTATGTTTGATTTACTCTAGACTACAGCCAAAGCAATTTGGATGCTTTAGGATTTGAAATTATAATACCCTCCTCTCTGCAGTGGAGGCTTTTTCCCCCAGCCCAGAAGAGAACAGAATTAAAGAACTTACAGTGGTTCCTTACTTTGGTGCAGAGCTTAAAGGTGATCAGTGGAAGAACAAAAAAACATGAGGACTACAAGCAAAATCTGCAAGGCAAAAAATTGTAGCAGACAACACCACTATCACTTAATATATGGCCAGATATCAGGAAGGCGAATGATGTCCTGGAAATCTCCACTTTCAGAAATGAAGACAGAAAACTGAGAAACAAAGAGATCTGTACTGATAAAGTCACAGAAGTGGTGATTCAGGAAGCAAACCTGTAGAGGAGCAGAGGCAGGACTTCCAGAAAAGAGGGGCAGAACAGGCAACCTACTTGTTTTCCTCCTGAACATTCTGCAACAGGATTTCCTCATCACATTATGTGGAGCCATGTAAATATGCCCCCTCTGGCTACGTGACAGGAATCATTTCCTCCACCATGCTTGCAGGGAAGGAAAGGAAAAAAGAGAGGTCAGGATCTTGGGGATTTGTATTAGCAGATAGCACTTAGTCAGGAAAGGGATAAAGATTACAGGGAAGTGGTGCTATTGGCCTGTAATCCTTTTCTGTCATACATACTTTTTATATTAGTCATAATAACTATGTGGAAAAAAAATTACTATTCTTCATTTTCAATTTCTAATTGGTGTTTAATGAAGGATATAGAGATTTCAAAATGTACCTGGAACAAGTTCATGAGCTGAAATTTTCTTTGTATGCACAAATGTGACAGTAAAAATTTTTCTGACAAAGTTTTCAAATGCTTGCGTGCACCCCACAAAAAGAAACATTGGAAAACAGGCATTTTAAATGTTGTCAAATTTATTTGCAATGTCTTAGCTATGTTCTCTCTGCTTCACATATTTAAATACTGAATAATAGCTTAGATTAGATAGTCTAGCTTCAGCATTACTGCACATTGTACCACACAACCAAGGGGAGTAAAAATGGTATGACCGTGTGCCTAGGTCATCTTTTCACTTTCTGAACTGAAAGCCCAAGGCATCTATTTTCAGCAGTGTAGGAAGCGTGGATCTTGCCTAAATGAAAGCAAGTCAACAGCTGCGCTGGAATCCTTTAAATGCTGTAACCCCATTCGCATGGACACGGTTTTGCCCGTTTAAAGGCTTAAACTGGTCTGGTTTATTCCCAAATAGGAAAGGGATAAGATTGCTCCAGTATAAAAGCATCCAACATACCTACATCCACACTAGGAACTGCATCAGTATAACTCACAGGCAAAAAATTGCACTGCAATTTTGCTAACAGCTGTTAACCTGGAAGAAGCGCGTAGGCTTTCTTAATGGTCAGTTTGCAGGAATTGCTGTGATTCTTCCTGACAACGCTTCCCTGCATCTCAGTGCTCCAGCAGAGCTGGGACCCTAATTCATGCTTAACACAGCCCCACAGAGAAAGCCCAGGCTCCTGCCGCAGCCCCATGCCTAAGCACTCAGGTGACATGAGCAACTGCTTTTCTCAGGTCTGGCCAACCTGCAGAAGTTTCACTGGTTCAAATGCATTCATACAAGCCAACACCAGAAAAGACTCTTCTAATACATTTAAGTCTTATTTCCTACCTAAGTAATATGTACAGAGTACATATAATGCACATTTGAAGGACAGATAACTTCTAGAAATGCATCCATCCTTGAAGACTTTAAGCATTACAAAACCTAGTACATGTTGAGACATACTAGTTTATTTTTTGTTATATTGGGACATTTTATTTGAACAAGGATAACACACTCAAGTTAAACTCCTTTGTACAACAGCTCTGTCCTTATTCTTAGTCACTGTATTTATTTCGACCCTGCTCATGAAATTGTTGAGCAATAGCAGGACTCACACGAATCCCTATTGAACTCTACTGGAAACAGCCCCACCTGACAATCCTTTCCTACTGACAGTTACTTCTTGATTTCAGTTACCAGTTTTTCATCTATTTTACATGTGTACTACTTCAGTTGCAATGTGATGTGTTTTAAAATGAGAATATCATGCAGCATTAAGATAAATGCTTCACCTGTTTTTATATACATGCACAGTTAGTCGATTTTAGACATTTTAGACCAATTTCTTGTCCTGTTGATATGACTAAGGAAGCTAGGAAGATACTATCCAGAGGTACATGATGTTACATACAGTGCTAACTGATTTATTTAAATAAACATGTTTTGGGCATTGTTTCATTGGCATTGATGCAGGTTATACCAGTTTACTTTCATGGGCTCTGAATTGCACCAATTTAAGTTCACTGATTTAAAATCATGCTGTCAGTGCCATGCTCAGTTAAATTCTCAGCTTACAAAAATTTACAATATACCTTATAGTTGTGTCCTGAAGGAACCAGAGATAAAGGTTTTCAGTGGAAAATACGTACTCAATAAATGCACTTCATAAGTACTGGCAGCATAGAGAAAGCCTACAGCTATTTCATATATGAATTGCTTAACCAGTAGTCTTCTAGCATTAGGCCTTCTCACATGCGAAAAGTTCACAAGTGATAAAAACTTAAAAGCCAAATCTGATGGCAAGTACATGATTATATGTTGATCTACCACAGTTGCTCTCTTCTCTTTACTTTTATGCTCTCTTGTAAGCAGATTGAAACACTCCCAGTAGCAGGTGAAGTCACGCTAAGTCAAGCAACCATAAGTAGTCAGATACCTCCTGTCCTATTTAATACAAGGAACACTATTGTAATTATATTTACTATTTTTATAAAATCTGCCACTCTTCATGTAAAAGTGAAACTTCTGACTTGGCACTGAAGAATATGATGGCAAGAATTTTCTCCATGGCTCTAGTTCAGGTTTGTCTGAGGTTTAAAGTTATACTAAGCTTTTTACCCTGGTGCTCTGAAGCTATGTCAAGTGAGTGAGTCGTGGTTCTTGTCCTTGTAACAGAGACTGATGCAGCAAGAACCCATCACAACTGTTGGCTTCCCAGCAGACAGACGTATGAGTGGCTCCTTGGGAAGGCTCCTGTGATAGCCTGGCATTTTTGAGATTTTTTATTATGTCACTGATAAGCATACCAGATACACAAAACAAACTGCAGAGATTTTGTTGCGGGGCAGTCTCAGATGCCAGCAAGCCTAAGGATTTTGTTTTCTGTCCAGACAGTATCTTCAAACGTTACATTTTTCTCCCAGTTACGCTTCCCTAGGATAAGAGGTTTTATTGATGCCCTTTCATTACTCCAGGGATTGTTTCAACATCTTCTTTTCTTTTTGTAACTCCACCCAGGACTTATCCTATAAACCAAGCAACCAACCTCATCGTTAGGGCAAGATGTACTAATGTTGCTTCTAAAATGGCTACCAAAAAAAAAAAAAAAATCTAGGGATAGTGCAAACCATTTCTCACCTATATTTATCAAGTTCCTAGCTGAACTTTTCTTTTCTGTACAAACAGCTTTCTATTGCAGTCTGTAGATTGCCTTAGCTGGCTGCACTTTTTAATATCAACGCTTTTGGCCTGTTTTAAAACAAGACATATTAGATAAGAGAATATAGGAAAAGTCTATGCTGAGTACTACATGCAAAAAGACGTGTGATGTTGTGCGTAGACTCGTTACTGGTTTATGTACAAAGGTATGGCTGTTTTCAGCTGTATACAGTAATTCCTAAGGCAAAATGCATGCCATTTACCAACATTTTTTTCAACATATGCAATGAAGTCTTTGAGAATTGGCCTTTAGCTTAACTATGGGGGAGCAAAGAATGCCCCATGCAAACAAACAGTGCATAGCAAGAATAATGAAATTACCATTCAAGGAAACCATTTAACTGATTCTCTGTTAATTGCTGTGGTTTAGCAGCCCTTCAGCAAAGAGGTGCCACCTGACACTGGGTAGTGTTATCACATATTGGATGTGTATTGCAGCAGGTAAACTGTTAAGTTTTGGTCAAGGCCATTTGCTGCCTGTTTCCATTTCTGATGCTTCTCAATCCTGGTTGCAGTGCACCATAGTCAAACTATCTATAGAATAATCAATTCAACATATAGAATAATCAATATACCACTACTTGAATTTTGCAGAATCATAATTCAGCCTTCTTTTTTTCATCCAACTGTGAAGATTTCCTGAGCACGGCACCTCTACAGTGACACCAGCATTACAGGCTGGAAAACACAGGGGACTTGCAATTAGGGTCAAAGCCATTAAATGAACCTTTATTTTGACCCATGATGGTATGAAACCAGCATCATCTTATTCTGCAGAATGATTTACCGAGTGTAGGCAGGTATTTTTGTGGCACTCCTCTGGGAGGAGGGCTGGAGCACCTCTGCTGTGAGGGCAGGCTGAGGGAGTTGGGGCTGTTCAGCCTGGGGAAGGGAAGGCTGCGGGGAGACCTGATTGCAGCCTTTCAGTACACAAAGGGGGCCTATGAGAAAGATAGGAAAGACTTTTTAGCAGGGTCTGTTGTGATAGGATGAGGAGTAATGGTTTTAGACTAAGAGAGGGTAGATTTAGACTAGACAAAAGGAAGAAATTTTTTACAATGAGTGTGGTGAAGCACTGGAACTCGTGTGGTGAATGAGTGTGGTGAAGCCCAGAGAGGTGGTAGATGCCCCATCCCTGGAAACGTTCAAGGCCAGGCTGGACAGGGCTCTGAGCAACCTGATCTAGTTGCAGATGTCCCTGCTCATGGCAGGGGGGTTGGACTAGATGATCTTTAAAGGCCCCTTCCAACCTAAACTATTTTATGATTCTATGATTACTTCTTGTAGCAATAATAAAAACAAGTTTATGAAGAGGAATTATGGTATCTTGCTCCTGCTGGTGAACTAGATTTTATTCTGACCTTTCTTCCTTTGGTAGTATTGTCACACGTCCCACCAAATATTTGCTTTGGTACACCAGGTAAAATCCCACTGGAAATCTGGACACATTATCTGAGAAAATGTTCACTCTTGCGGTCTTACACAAAGAGACTGTGAGTTTGAAGGCGGGGTAAGTTCCTGGTGCTAGTTTGTGTGTGTAAAACCCTCATGGCACACGCGTGCTATTCAGCAATGACTACAGCCCAGCAGAGAAATTCTTGTGAATGTGGTGCTCCCCAGCCAAATGAAGTAAAAATACGGAGAAGTATCTGAACATACATAATTTTACTTTTAACTACAGAATGTGCTATTAATTAGCTAATTTCACGTGACGCACTAGATGTTGAAATGCCTTCATTTCGCCTGTGTTATGGCAATACCTCAGGTCCTCAGCCGAGACCTGGGGATTCACCAGGCCACGCTGCAAGCACTCCTTGTCACACGCGGCTTACAGTCTAAAAAACTGAGACAGTCAAAGGGTAAAAAGGGAAACAGAGATTTAGGAGTATCTCATCCAAGGTCACAAGGCTGGTCAGTCACAGAGCTGAGATTAGGAAGGGGGCCCCTGAGCCCCCACACCAGCGCCCTCGCTGCGAGACCGTGCTGCCCGTCGCGGCTCGGCTCACGAAGGCAGCTCTGTCTGTTACAGCCGCTCCTCGCAGAAGCGATAAGCCTCAGCGGAGTCACGAGGCGTGTAATGGGAGCCTCTGCCGATAACAGCGGGGTTTGTTGAATTACAGAGACGAGCATAAGGAAGCCTTCAAAATCATTCTGAAATTTGGCTTTAAGAAGTAAAGAAGCATAATTAAAAAATAGCTCATTTGAATAGCTCTATGTATCCCCACTGTCTGATCAGATTAATGACTTAATTTGATTATTTTCTAAAATCCTTTTAAATTATTAACAGTGGAAAAAAAAAACGCTAATACAAAATGATAAAAGCATAATTTGATAATCGTGTAATAAGGGTAGACAATTGTTTTAATAAATGTTCAACTGCTTTTCAGGCCTGAAGCTAAGAAGGAAAAGACAGCAATTTGCACATCAGAGAATTACTCATGATATTTTATAAAATATAGCTGCTAAGTCTTTATTTTACAAAACATTCTATTTGTGTGTCATTCTGCATAGTTAATTGAAACAATAATAACTATAAAATGTATTTGCCCTTCAGCAGAATTTATTCTCGCTGTGCTGTTGTCAGGTAATCCTGTGGCCAGCTATTACTATAAAAATAACTTCAAAGGCATATTAATAAAATTAATGCAGTAATGAAGGTTTTTCTTTGGGAGAGTCTAAAAATGCTGATGTAGTTTGGAATGGTCTCACGCCTGGACTGCTGCTGATGGTGGTAAATAACTTCAGCCTCCTCAAAAGGACTGCATTGCATCCAGGCTGTGCATCGAGGCATTTCATTCCAGGGTAATGCTGATAAATGATTCGGGCGTTGTCTGCTGTTAAGGCAAAAAATGGTGATTGTGGAATACATGGAGAGTAGCTTGATCCAGCTGTGGTTCTGGGACTAACAGTGAATAAGTTTACCTGGGGAAGCAATCTGTGGTCATGTGATTCCTAGCTCAGTCTCTCCATTTTAAACTCAAGAACTTAAAAATATATACTGCTGCTCTGTGAAAAGTTTGATGTTTAAGTACTTTGCTTCACTCAAGTGATTCTTCGCATTTGCTGAAGATGAACGTGATTCCCAAGTTATGAACTCAGGTGATATGAGGGATGATAATGTGGTAAGAAAGTTGAGGAAGAATAAAAGATTTGGGTGAGGAGGAGGAAGTCACTTCCATCAACTTAAGCTGCTGGCGAGTCTGGCCCTCAATGGGAAATTGAACTCAGCAAGATCAGGGACAGAAACACGGTCATGAGTCCATCTACAATATGGTAGGCTAAACACAGAGCTTCTGGTATTTTTAGGAAGAGAAAGATAGCATAGGAAAAAAGGGAAAGATACTAGAAGTTAGCGATGCAGGCAGAGAACTAAGAAAAAAAGAGTGTCACAGGTGTAAAGGATGACTTTGAAGAAACATGTAGGATACATCATTCCAAAAGAAGAGAAGCACTAATGCACGGAGGCTGTAGGTGCCCTTTAAAGGATGACTTGAGACATTGATACGATCTGTTTGGAAAGATCCATAAATTTCAGAAAAGCCTAGCTCAGATGTGAAGAGTAAGCACATATGTGGTCCAAAAGGTTTCATTAATTCAGGCAATGCTTTCTCTGCTTGACAAAACCCACATACGTGAATATATCCATCTTGTAATCCCAGTGATGTGCCATGACTATGTTCTCCCAAAGGTTTCTCATGAAGGCATATGCAAAAGCTATTTATTGGAATTTCTGGAGATACTTTCAAGATACATTATTATATTTTGAAGATTGTTTCCATAGTGCTAGATAAAAAATAATGGCACAGACTGTTTTCAAAATAAATACTGTAACAATTAAACTAGGCACACAGTCATTCTTCCTGATTTGATTAGGATGTTCATAAGAAATTATCCTAGTGCATGCCTTTTTCTAACTTACACTTTCTGTAAAACATACGACTCTCTCACCTCACAAGATGAACAGAAACCCAAGAAGATAACTGTATTTTCCTTCTAGCTGCAGAAATATACTGCATAACTATTAAAACCAAGTAATATGCCAGAAATACTTTATTTTGCATACTGTAATTCAGATGACAGGAGGATTTTTCTAGGTGAGTTATAGGGCTACATCTTCTTTACTGCCAAATAAGTTGTGCCCATGTATCCCACCTAAATCCAGGCGCTTTAAGAGTTCTCTTCTCACCGGGTGGTCCCAGTAAACTGTTTTCATTACTGCTATACCACTGTGCCACAAGCTTTTGTCACAGAATGTTAAGAGATATTTTTTTTTTTTTGTGAAAACAGCCAAGCCAGCATAGCCAATTTATAACTTTTGAAAGTAGGATCATGTCCAGAGTGTAAGTGGTATATACGGGATATATTCTGGAGAACGTAAGACAACATATTATATATGGTGTGTACAGAATAGTGAGAACTACAAGTGTTGAGGGGCAAATATGAAAACCTGAATTTTTATTTCATTTTCAAAATAAACACAAACATTTGGTTAAAGACATTTCATAAAATACTCAGAATACATTTACAATGGCAGGCAAAACAGAAAATGAAAATTTTAAATACTTAAAAAAAAAACAAAAACAAAAAACCAAACACTTAATGGCAAAGTAAAAAAGAATTCCCCCTGCAAAAAAAAAAAGTTCTACACCCAATGACCCAGCACCATGCTGCCAGTTACTTACTGCTATACATCGGAAAATAAGTCTTCAAATTTCCTCAGAGGCCATCAGCATAAGCCCAGAAGAATGAATGTTAATTACTTAACCTAAAATATTAATTATTTTTAGTAAAAGTAATTTTCATAAAGTCTCAAGGACTACAGCCTTGGGAAACTGAGTCCTCCTTTTCTATATGTGTATACATAGATATAGATAGATAGACAGACAGACAGACATAGCTGGTACAGACAGCAGCTGTATTGCTGAAAGTATCCAATCAGTTTTAAATTCATTATAGAACTGCTTCGGTGATTGTGCATAGCAATGAATTCTGCAGTTTGCTTATATGCTGCATGGCCTAGTACTTCCCTTTGCTGGTTTTACATAAGCTTGTGCTCTTGGACTAAAGGAAAGAAAGGAAGGGAGGAAAGGAGGAATTGAGGGAAAATAAGGAAGGATGGAAATTCTCAGGCAGTATTTTGTAAAATTTTACAGATTAGGAAAAAATGAATTCATTGATGCGATAGCCACCACAACTCCTTTGTTAAGTGTGAATTAAAAAAACCTCAACCCTAAATTCAGGCATTGCCAGAACTGTGGTAGTCAATTACGTTTATTGTTTGAAAATACAAGTGCCTGCCCTGGATCTCAGCTGTGGAATTTAAAAATAAGGCATGAGTAAAAGGACCACCTGTAAACATACCTATTTAAACCAAACCCTCCAACTGTCTTAAGAAAAAATTAAAAAATGACAGACTTGGCTGCATTCCTGGAGGTAAACAAATCCAGGCTCTGGTGGGCAATGGCGGATAGAGCTTTCCAAAACTGGGGATCCCTCACAATAAATGCCCTGCCAGCTGCTTCCTTGTACTTCATTTTCGGAGATCAAATGTTTGAATCTCTGTGGAGTCTGACTTGGCAGTATATCACAGGGAGAAAAGGAATCTTTCCAGCAATTAGACTCAGTTCCACACAATTGTGCTCAAACACAATGAAGTTCTCGTAAACCAAACAGTTCAGAAAGAAAAAGGTTTACCTCTGTAGGATAATTTATTTTAAGCTGTTATCTTACGCAAATCCAGTTAGTGCTGCTGTTTTTTTTAATCTCTTCCATAAGGTTTTATTTAACATCTAGACATGCTCTACGAGGAGTGTAAAGTGTGTGGATCTAAAATTGCATTTTAAAACAAGAAGGTTCCAGCAACAGTCATTCTGGATGCAAATCTGACTCATGGTTTCTCAAAACCTGGGCAACAGCCAGCCCAAGATACATCATGTAAGCTGTCGGTCAGCAGCAGAGCAGCCTGTTTGGGAACCCTGTATGGGCTCTTGCTTCACACACTCAGGTACCTACCAGCAGCGCGCTGAGCAGCAGAACCACCTTCCCTCGCAGACCGCTTGATCTCTCAGCAGCTCTCTTGGGGAATAAGCGAGCGTCATTCAATGCGGCGGCGGCGTCCTTTTTTTTCAAATTTTTGGGGGCTTTGGGGGGCGCTTTTTTTTTTTTTTTTTTTTTTTTAATTCTTCTTCCTTGCGGTGGTTCTAATAAGGATCTGTGTGAAGGCACAGTGGGAAAGGCAATTGGTACCTACATGGTTGACGAGCAGGTCATGTTATGTTTACCTCAGTCCGATATTTCTTTCTATCTACTATTATATAATTCCACGCTTTTTAAACATGCCTGAGAGAATATATACAGCTTATGGCAAAGACCTGTTGCAAAGCATACGTACGTCAAGGACCCATGCAGACAGTGGCTCCCTGCAGCAGGGAGTGGCGGGGTCCCTCAGGGGCTGCCAGGCAGGACCTTGCCAGCCAGGGCTGGTCCCACCATCCCAGCCAGAAGCTGGGCAGGACGGGGGGCACCGGCGGCAGCTGGGGCTGGACCGTTTTTTGACCCATGGCTGGGCACAGGCCACTGAACTATCCTCAATCCATATTCTGGTAGGGCACGGGCCATTCTGTAACTCCTACCTGCCTAACTCGTCCCCTCATCTGAGTGTGATTGGCATCGCCGTCCTGAATTCCTCAGGACCATTTTTCCCCTGCTGGGTTTTAGCACAGAGATTTCAGAATCACGTTAACAGCTGGGCAATATTGCCGGCTCTTACAATGATGTTGTCTTTCTAGTTTTTTTCCTTTAAGCTCCAGCTCCATGAATGGCAGGGTTGCACGAAATGCTGATGTTTATTCTTTCATTAGAAGTTTTACACTTTGTATTTTCAAAGTAAGCTTTGGGAGCATAAACTCTAGAGGCTCAAATAAGAAAAGCTAAATAAACTTATTGTTTCAAAGAAGTAATTCCTCTCTATGACTTTCTTGCAGGGGTAACTACAGCCTGACATTGCACAAATTCGTTCACACTGACTTTCAGGTCAGCTTGGGTCTGGAAGAAATACAGCGTTTTCAAGCCGAAGAGCCCCCAAACCAGATGTTGCTGCTTGCCACACAGAGGAGCCTGGGGTGCTCCATTTCCAGCCTTCAGCAGGGCAGGGCAGGGCAGGGCAGGGCAGGGCAGGCTCCCCGTCTGGGTGGCGGGGCAGGGCAGCCCCCCCGTCTGGCTTGCTGGGAGGCTCAGCTGCCCCCCAGCGCGTACACAGGCTTCAGTGCCGCGCAGGGCCCTCCAGCATCCTCGACACCCCACGCTGGGACAGCTGGAGGGCAGCTCAGCTCAGGCACGGAGCCGGACAAATGCATGGCACAGCTCCGGGTCCTGTGGGGTGGGCACGAGCCTGAGCTGAGGAGCTCAGCGAGGCTGAGCTGACAGCACCGCAGACACCCCTGGTATCCCCCCGTCATCTCCCCACCTGCAGACCTCCTCCTCCTCCGCCTCTTACTGGAGTTAGCCCAGTCCCATGCCCTCTCAAGCAGGGCAACTGATTAACTTCGGACTAATGCGCTAGGCAAAGTTCAGGATGGTAACTGCACAGCCCCGGCTAAGTTACTCAGTTGCTGCAGGATC
>KL280758.1:707-11006 GCA_000699545.1 Podiceps cristatus | reverse complement strand
TAGAGGTAACAACAGTTACAGAAACGCTTTCCTAGTAGTTTTTTTCCTTGCTGGAATCCCTATAGCACTAGTTTGAGGTTGGTGGGCAAGTGGATGACTTCAGAAAAAAGTTCTAAGGTAAAGCTTTGTACCTAACTGTAATATTGGCAAGATTTCTAGCTGGTTAGTTAAGACCGGCATTTCAAACTTGGCCCCCCAGATTAAAGTACCGTTTTTTTCTGACTTGAACTTGCCCCGCTTGGAGATGGAAAGAAGGGAGGAGGAAACATTTGCAGGGAACAGTTAGTTTTACTGGTACCTGTGTAGTCAATCGTCTGCCTGTAAAATTGCTTTAGAAGCTACAGCCCTATTGCTTGTTTGCGCTAGTACTAGGCACTGAAATGAGTGGAAGACTATTTGATTTGGGGTTTTTTGTTGTTTTTAAGAGAATCAGGGTTTTATTTTGAACCATTTGTATTTGCTTTTCCTGCTTGATGTGCCAGCTTCCTCTGACTCTGGGACTTGCAGTCGAGCCTCAGCTGGCCTTAGCAGTGCACTAGAATGCTTATGGTTATCTTTGGGGTTGTTAGGCTTTGTTCTTGCATTCCTAATTCACACTGACTGTTTTTTCTTGGTTTGGTTTTTACTTCTGGATAACATCAGCTTTTGATATTATACTTAAAATAGAGATCAGGTAAAACATTCTGGGAAATGAATTATTTCTGGTTCTTGGGTCAGGTATTCCAATCACAAGCCACAATTGAAAGGAAGAGCTACTTCAGTGCATAGTCATACTCCTGGGTGCTTCTGAATGGACAAATGCTTCCTTAATTAAGAAGTGGTAATATCCCTCTTCAGTAATGGAGCTGAACACTACTGTCATCTAGAATGAAATTTCCTTAATGAAAAAAGATTTCCTCTAGCTTTGCAGTTTTGATCTTGTTACTGTGGTAACCATGGTGAATATCTTGTTTAACAGCTTTCTGGCTTCTGTATATGCAAAAATATTTAGTTACTGGGTTAGTGTCAACAAATGTCATAGGTTTTAAACAGTATGAAGTGAACAGGATTTTATTTTTCTTATGTGTAAGTAACAAAAAAGTTAGTAATTGCTATAACTGCAACTCCCATTCAAGGCAAAGGGAATTGTCTTTGAATATCCAAGGGTAGAATTTTGCTTTATGCTATTACTTTGTTACTTAGTTCAATAAACTTCCACATTTGTGACTTTAATTCATGCTAATTAAAATGAGTAGTCTCATGTTAGACAATATTACTAAATATTAAAAGTGTGGAGTATAAAATACTATTCAGTGTTACAGAATCTCTTATGCGATTGCTAATACTGGTTTGTATTTTGGAACATCTTTTTTTTTTTTTCTTAAAGGCTTTCAAATGGAACTTTTTAAGAATGGTTTCTAAACTTCCAATAAAGTTTTTTCTGTTGTTTGAAATTCCATCTTAAATTATGTAGAACATTCTAAGTGGCCATTAAAAAGGAGGAGGAACGATCTAGTTCACAAATAATGAACTCATTATGTCACCATCTGAAACATGTAGCAGGAAAAGTAAGACAATAGCGCAGTCATGTGATGTGAAAATCATTAAAGGAAAACGTGAATTCATTTAGGATATGTAAGGAAAGATTAAAGATGGTCTAAACTCCCGAATCAGTTATCACAATCTGACTTGCTTTTATTTTCTTGTGGAGCTAGAGTTTTTTTCCATCAGTTATTGCTCTGATAATTTTCCCAAAATAATTTTCTTTATCTCTTTAATGTCTTAATAATTAATCAAAAAAAATTATTAGAAATGCAACATGTGGTCCGTGCTTTACAAGAACACAAGAACAGCAGGATGCAGAAACTACTGACCTGAGGCAGAAACAGCAAACAACCTGAGACCAATAAATATATTTGAGGGGAAGAGTTTGAATTATGGTAAATCAGGTTGGTTAAAATGGGAAGTATGCCCAAGAGAATTAACGAGTTCTTTCATGTAAATGTTAGGGAAGTGGTGAGAGATACTGCATTTACCTCCAGCCCCAATAACTGCTTCAGACAGATACTTACCTGAGTAAAGGGAGGATTGTCGATGTTTTCCAGATAGATACTGTAATAGTTAAATTAACAATTGAATAACCTTATTCAGTGCTTCTTTTATTTTGCTTTTCTGTAGACAAAACATGGATGCACACTCCTGAAGCCTTATCAAAGCATTATATTCCCTATAATGCAAAGGTAAGAAAATATGAAGCTATTTTGTCCTCTTGACCTTTAGAACACTGCGCGTTCTATCTTGCTTTTCAGCTGAAAACTGCAGAGACGTGAATTAGTCAAATGAAATAGCGAAGAAAAACTTAGTAAAAGTCTGTTTTGCAGATGAAAAATTTCTGTTTCTTGAATAGTGGCCAATTGATTCTTGTTCCAAATTATTTGATAGTTTTCTAGAAACTAGGAACCCATGTTTCTCTTCTGCTTGATGCTCTGCTTCCTTTTAATGGCTGCTAAATAGCTGGAAATTTTGAGTGCAAAGGAGTTTAACATCAGACTGCATGCTTGCAGTACTATTAAAATTAACAGCACAAACTGCTTTAGAACAATAGCAAAGGCAATAAGTAACTGTCCTATCTGCTGTATATATTGAAATGTCAAATACTCTGTAAATATGGTAGAATAATCATGGAATTTTTGCACAGTAAAAATAGAAATCTTACTCATGCTTTCTTATCCCAGTTACAAGGTAGTTCTACAATATTTCAGTTAGTGTAGTGACATCTGGTCACAGGAAATGCATCTTCCCAAAATAACAACTTAGAAAATGGTTAGCTAAAAGGAGGAGGGAATATGCAGTAATCAGTGTAACTCAGAGTAAACTGAGTAATTTGCTATTACTTGCTTAAACTAAGAGGATAACTCAATAAGATTCCACTGTGGTCTGTTCTGGCTAAGGTTCTCATATGATTGCTATTTATTAATAGAAAAATAAAAAATATTTCACAGGCCAGGACTCAGGTTTCCTGTACTGGTATTCTCTGCTGTTGTGCTTGCAATTTATTTTGCTTAGTATTGCCACATAGTGAGCAAGTGTTTGTAGTTGAAACATGAGTCTTGTTCTGCTAGTTGCCAGATGAACACGTTTTTATTCTGTGTGCTCTCAAACTGAATTTTTGACCAAAGGATATATTACCATTTAACTGTATAGCCTTGCCAGACACCTTGGCTTTTATATTACAGTTTTTGAGAGAGAGGAATACTTGCTGGGGTGACTGTGCCATCTGTTTTAAGAGCAAGCTGAAGATACGAATTCTATTAATGCACTGAACAATGTCCATTCGTTTGTGTCCTTAAAGAGAAAAAAGAAACCTCCCTCATCTTTCATGTCTCATTGTCTGTCTTAAGAGCATATCTCATGAATATGTGTCAGCACAGCTATGCAGAAAAAAATGTTACAATAAAACAGATGGTGATAAGATGGTGATAACCATAGAAAAAACAGCATCAACAACTTCTGGGGGAGGAAAAAGGGATGGGGAATTCCTATTGAAAGGAAGTCTGTTCTCAGTCACTCCAAAAAAGTCTTTCCATATATTTAGGCTAATACATGTCTAAGTGTCCTTTCCAGTTCTGCTCCTGTTTAATGTGGTTCTGACCTCACAGGGCCTTCTCGACCTCCATTCTGTTACCACTAAGGTCTGTCAGAATAGTTGCAGGAAGACTGTAACATATATGTTAAAAAAAAAAAAAAGAAAAAAAAAGAAAAAAAAAAAAAAAAAAGTTATGCATTTTTTCACTTGGATCACAGTAGAAAATTATTATTATAACTGTTAGTTATTTGATTCATTATTCCAAAGCAAGTAAAAAAATGTGCTGCTTTTTAACTGGAATGTAAAGTGTGTGGGATTTCCACATTGCTTTCTTTATCGAGACCTGATATAAATTTGCACAGCTTTTATAAGGTTAGCTGGCATACGCAGACATAACAACATCGTTAGATCTAGATGATGTTTCCACCTCAGTTCTCAAGTACCACTTTCATTAAGTTTTGCAATATTCTTTGTAAGAGGAAAGCTTGTATCTATTAGTACCTCATTTGAGTTTTGTAATATTTTGATTTTTAACTAAAATATCCCATTGTTTTTATATCTTGTAACTCCATTGTGAAATAATGATTAAAAACTCGGGAAGCTTTCATAAAGCAAGTATTGAAAAACACTCATTGATTTCATTTTTTTTCCCAAATGTTCATATTGTTCCACTTCCAGTTTTATAACATTCTATTCATATAACTTTTATATTTGTTGAGAGGAAAAGACAACACTTTATCTGATTTATTTCAAGAGGTAATTATGTGAGTGAAGAATGACATGTTCAGTAAGTCAGATCAATTTGATGGAAAGCAATACCAGAGATATCTTTTGGGCAAGTGAGCTGTATTCTTCTATATATTTTCTTGAATGCAAATTACCTTGGATGAAAAATAGGGTTTTTTCTCTTCTTTATAAGATGCAAAAATCATTTCTCCTACACTAATCTTCTGAGATGATCAGAAAAAGGAGAGCTTACTAAGAATGACTGGAAAAGAAGGGATTTTATTCATTGACTTGATTTCTAAGACATCTTTAAGAATTAAAGAAAGCTAGTTGATACAGTGCAGTTCATGAGTTGACTATTATCTTATAGAAAACAATCCCAGCAAGATTATCTGGAAATTAAAAGAACTGTGCAATATAGACAACTGGCCTTTTTTTCTACATTTTGGAGAGGACTTTTTAATAGAGAATTAGTTATGTCTTGTATGTCTTAGGACATACATCTTCAGGATGATTTATGGCCATAATCCTCTTTGCAAGAATTCAGGAACAGAGTCATTTCTTCTAGAAGTAAAATCCAGGAGCTACAAGTCTCATAGGGCTGTCCTTAAATACGAATGTATCTTGATTCTCTTTCTCCTCTCCAGCATACCCAGTCCTCATGGTACTTGCTATTTTGAAATTTGCTCGGTTTTGGCATAGTTGGTGTATGGCATAAGTTGATAGGGTTCTGGGATTTTTGTGTTTGTGTGGTTTGTGGTTTTGGTGGTGTGTGTATTTTTCGGGGTAGGTTTTGGGTTGTTTGGTTGGTTTGGTTTTTGTCATTATTGTTTTGGTGTTCTGGGGTGGATTTTTTTTTGTTGTTTTTTAATGTTCCTATGTCTGTAGTCTTGGTTTTGCTGAAAGGCCTGATAAGACTCCACACATTTCATTATGCTCTGGAGGTGAGATCCTGGCCTGCTGAAGTTAGAATTTTGCCATCAGTTTGTTATCGTATGTTTTTCTTGAATATATCACTCCAAATTGAAGCATATTGGTCAGGTTTGGGTTTTGTTTTGTGGGTTGTTTTTTTTTTTTTTCAAAAAGATCATTTAGAATCTTGAGAGTATATATCAAATATGGGGATGCGGGACTCATTTTGATATAATAGCACAGTAGGTTTCACCTAACAAAACCTTTTTATGTTACCAGTATATATAAAGTTAAGGCAAACCAAAATTACTCTTTTGTCAGCTTTTTTTCTGTAATGTTCCATAATTATGAACAGATGTTTGTGTTATTTTCCATACTGTAGGGGAAGAAAGTTCTCTTTTGCTCTTAAGTTAATTCTCTTGATTTTAGGCCATTTTTTTTCTCCACAACAAAAGTGATCAAAGTGTGACTTTATAATGGAATCTGACTGCAACCTTAAAAATGGACAGATTGCTGTCATCTGATACTACCCTGAAAGGTGTCTTTGTGCTAATAAAAAGTTGCCACTGGCCAGAACAGCAATGTTTGTTATGTCTCTTTGTAGTAAATTTTATATCTATATCTATATTTTATATATAGAGAGAGATATGTTTCTCTTTATAGTCACTCAGCTATTTTTTTGCTTATATCAAATTTCCACATGCACATATTTCCATTTTGCAGATTAGAGGTTCTGCTTTGCAAGCCTGGTGTTCCTGTTGGCTCCTAATATTCTATGGAGCCAGGAGCTTTGACCTTACACTAGACTGAAGAGCTGCTATTTTACATAACAACATGATGACATGTTAAACCCTTGGAAGTTTATTTTACCAAGACGTAAAATACTTTGTGTATTTTCCAAATTAACCGTACGCGGTGTAAAGAGTGGTACTATACTATCAAACTAGATGTGCCTTCTTCCGTCACTAGTGTGACGGCTTCCTAGTGCTAAGACAGATACTGCCCTAATGTTTATTTTATTTTAAAACTTTGTGTATTATTATGGATATATTTATGATTCTTGATGAAGTTGAAATTTGAGGCTTTGAAGATAAACAGGCAAAGCTTTCCCTGAAAAAGACTGTTAAACCTCTCTTAGTTTGTATTATTGTGGGTTTATTGATGATAATTAATTGTCAGTTGTGAAGTTTCATGGATGATCTTTGCTCTCAATTATTAAATATGTATCTTGGATCTGTATTACAATAGCAAAGGCAAAACAAGACAAAAGGCATTAGTAATACATACCTTGCAAAAAGACCTTGCTAGGTAGTACCTAGTAGTGTTAACGTTTACTGTAGTACAGTAAATAGATTTTAATAGGTTTTCAACTTCATGTACTTTCTTATTCTTTTAGCTTTTTTATCATTCAGGAATGGCAGATAATATTTTTCTGGAGCACGTATTTTGGGCAAGAGTTTTAGGTCAAAAATATCATGCTGCTTCTAATTACTGTAGCAGGACAGTAGGGTGCAATTATGTCTTTTGAATATCTGCATATTGCTGTCAGTAGTGTATGGTATTATCAAAGCCCTGTTTTCATGGCATAAACTGTACTTCTACTACAAATTTTTATTGCTATAGCTATACTAGCAATTTCTCTTCTATCCAGTCATCTTACTACAGAATGATCATGGTTTTGTCAGCAAAAGAGTAGCAAAGGGAAAATTGTATATAAATTTTCCAAGTAAACAGAGATACAAAGCATGCTATTAAAAAGTATATTTAAATTTATGTCATAAAATTAGATATAGCAAGATATTCCAAACAGAGCATGGAAATGTTGAAAATTAGAAACTAATGGAATAGAAGAGAGAATTACAAGAAATAATTCATTTTCCTACATTTGATTTATTATAATTAGAATTTATAACTTAATTCCAATTAACTTTCATTAGAGTATCAGAATGTCTTGGATGTCATCATAATTAATTTAGTGTTTAAGCACAAGAAAAATGAGTATTGTGAAAAGATCCAAATGAAATATGAAAGCAGAAAAATATAATTTTACAAGGAAATGCAAATCGGTACACAGTTGTTTCTGATACATTACAATCATTAAACTTGGGGATCATTATAGCAAAGATGGAATAATTATGTAAATAAAACATGAACTATTTAGAGTCTGCAAGGAGTACAGTCAACAGACTTCTCTCTTTCAGGGTAATGGGCTTACCTATTCCATCTTGCTTACAAGGTTACATAGTTAAAATGGAAGAAGGGTAGGAGAAGATCACATTATATCCACAAATATCCTACAAAATAGATGACTCTGATGTAGAAGGATTGTATCTAAACTTTGAACAGAAATGAACTTAATCTCACGTAAGTGGCTAAATGAGGGGAGCTGCATTTTAACTGGTCAGCATCAAGTAGTTTCAGTTGTCATTTAAACTGGTAAATATTTTGGCTTGATTAAAATCAGAATATTTGTTAGTTCCTCAGAAGGCTCTGTGGGGTGCCAGTGCTTCTGAAAAGCTGTCAGCCTGTCTTCTCTGAGGTTACATAGCCAGTTTAGAAAGGGGCAAGAATTAAGTCTGCACCTCCTGAGTCTCAGTCCAGTCTTCTGAGCACAAACCCACTCCTCACGTTCCATCAATCGTGTATCACTGTAGGGTAATGGAAGTTTAGGTAATGGAACAGTATGGTAATGGAGCAGTATTTGCAGGCAGTTGCATGTCTCATCTGCACGCAAGTCTAAAGACTATGAATGCATATTGCCTATCCTTGAGGAGCCCACAATGCCTCCTACATTGTCAGCATGTCAAGATCATTTTACAAGAATTAGTAGGCATGTGGCTTGTGGTATCTGTGTGCATCTGCAGTTTTATCTGTCACATCCATTTACTATTGTTTGTCTGAAAGCTTTGAAAAATGTGACTAGTTTCTAACTGGAGTACTGGTATAGCTGAACACTAGCTGGGAAGTTTAGAAAAACTTGCGGAATAGCAACAGTGTGGTTTTGACATGTTTATGGTCTCTTTCCAGGTGTCTATAGCCCTCTGTTAGTTATGTGTAAAATACCCAGCTGCACAACTTCAGCCTCTACAGATCACTCTTACTCTCCAGAAGATCTGCTTCAAGAAAGGAATGAAGTTTATGAACAATTCCAATTTTTTTCTCTTTAGGTCCGTTTGTGTATAGCTTGCACAGAGCATTTCTGGTTTGACTGAAGCTCCCAATGTCGTACATAAATGCAAAAAAGTGTATCATTTTGAGGCGTATACATAAGACAGAACACTTAGATCCAAGTAATTAAAATTTGGCAAGGTGGTAAACACTTGCAGAGTGGAGGGTTAGGAGTGGGAAGTGGTTTATATCTGGATGCTACGCATACTGCTAGTTTTGCAGTGTAATAGAGGAGTGCGAAGATGAATACCTATATGTACTGAAAGCAGAGACAGGATGTATAAAGGTACTTCACCTAATGCCTAACTTTTAGTTTACAAATATTACAGCTAACTTTAGGCAAACATGAACTACATGCAGTGTAAGGTCTGATACCCTTTTTGGCTTTGTCTACCCTGCACTATTGCAGTGTGTTATTGCAAAGTCCACCCCAGGTGGATGAGGAGACTGTGCAACAGCATGTAGAGCACACGTGTTCTAGTGAAATATTTATGGTAGATTCCAGTTTAAAAAAAAAAAAATAAAAATGAATTTACTTGAGGGAGTGAGGTAAAAAAAAATTGGTCCTTTTTTTAAATACATTATCAAGTGTAACTGAGAGACAAAACAGTAGCTTTTTATCTACTCTCCAGAGCTCTCATCTTCTTTCAGGTTCTGCTTATGATCCCTTGGTCTCTTCATAAATTCCATTTTGCTTGAGATGTCTAAGTACTGTATGACATACTTCAATTACAAATATGAAACAGATTTGCAGTGCAAATGAGATGGAAGCTATAATTTCAAGGCGAGAAGAAAAACTAGATCACACCAATTAATAATAGTATATGCAGCACAGGATCTGAGAAGTATTTAAACTCCCTTTCTCAGTAATGTATTAATACACTAAATCTGTGTAGTGAAGCAGGATTGGGGCAGAGCCCATAGTCTGCATTGAAGCAGATCTGTAACCTACCACAGCCTGGGAGTGTTCCCTATTCTGAGTCAGTTTTATGTTTCCTTTGTTTCCAATCTGTTTGTTTCTCTCACACGGATTGCCTTCACATCCATTCACTTTAGCACCTGGGCTGCTTAATTACAGTCTTTTCCTCTGACTTTATGATGAGTCTAAGTTTCAGTTCTCTCATCAGGGAAAGGTTATTTTTAAATAACCAACAGCTCTAGACATATTTTTTGGATAGAAAGCTCCAGAATGAGTTATTTGGTACTGCAGATACAATATATAGCAACTATAGTCTGGATTGAAAATACGAAACTGCAAGAGATTCAGCTCGTTGTCGGACTTCGAGGCACCCACAATTTTAGAAAGATGGAATGCCCTGCGATTCCTTGAATATTGGAGCTGTCCTTTGGCTATATTGCATTTGTATTTTCTTTGGGATTTGAAATGTAAGAATCTAGAATAATTTAGGTTGGACATCTGGAGATGATCCAGTTGATTCCCATCTGAAAACGGGACTGACTTCAAAATCAGGTGAGACACAACAGAGCCTCGCAGAATTGAGCTTTAAATACCTGCAGGGACAGAGACTGGCAGACTCTGGGCAGCCTGTTTCAGTACTTAATCACTGTCACTTTGGATTTTTTTTCTCATTTCTACTTGTAATTTCTTTTCCTGGAACTTGTGACTCTTAGCGCTATACACACACACACACACACACGTACACCAGCCTCGTTATCTTCAGGTTAAACAAATGCAGCTCCCTCATCCATACACTGTGGCCCATTTTCCTAACCATCTTGTTGCCTGTCACATCCTCCACCAGTTTCAAGTCAAGCTAATATTTGGCTTTCCTAAGTTCATACCTGCATGCCTGGAAAATGTTTCTGTATTCCTCCTAAGTAGCCTGTTCCCATGTCTACTTTCCATGCCTTCCCTTTTGTATGAGTTGTGCCAGGCATTGTGCAGTCTGGCCAATTGCTGAATCAGC
>JMFS01103029.1:0-19337 GCA_000699545.1 Podiceps cristatus | reverse complement strand
CAGTGATCTCAGAACTGCAAGTTCCCTAGAGCCAGCGAAAGAGAAAGAGGGAGAGAGGGAACCTGCCCCCCTGGGTAACCCCCAGTTATATACTGGACATGATGTCTATGGTATGAAATACTTTCTTTGGACAGTTTGGGTCAACTCTACCAGCTATACCCCTCCCAGGTTTTTGCACCTGCACATTGGCAAAACCTAGGAAGCTAAAAAAGGCCTTGATATCACAGCAACAACTAATAACATCAGTGTGTCATCAACATTCTTCACATATCAAAGCCCATACTAAATCCAAAACACAGTAGCTACTGGGAAGAAAATTAGCTCCATCCCGGATGAAACCAGGACATAGAGGTTGGGCACACTGGGGCCTTTTGCTTTGTTGTTGTATATTTTTCCACAATACATCACAGCAGAGAAAATTCAGTATGTAATCAGAGCAGAGTTGTAAGGAATGAAGTCCATGCCATGCTTTTTCTGAAAATGATATAATTTCTGCCTGACTGGTAGTCATGCTGTGAAACTTAATTAAAGTTTATGAAGCACATCAAGATCTTTGGATAAAAGGCATAGTACTATGAACATGGAAATTTGTTATTTCCAGAACTAAAGAGTGGAAGACTAAAATACAAATGCTTTTGTCTTGACATGCCATCTTTGGTTTGGTTAGCATTAATTCTGTATGTGAATTTATCCACAAGGAAATGCAAAGGGGCTTGTGATTTTTTGGTTTTATTACCATTTACATGAGAGAGAATATTTGTAGTGATATGGAATGTATTGTTGGTCTGAAATGCCACACTAACCTCTTTGAATTTAAAATAGCATTTACTCCATCATTTATTTTATATTCTCTTTTCTTATCCCCTTCAAAGTATGTCATTGAAATAGATAATCAGTATCATTATTCAGAAAAAGTTCATATTAGGCTACAGCAAGTGTTCAGATGTAATTGTTCAGCTCATTTTAAATATTCTCATTTTCTTGACCTATAAACAAACTTCTCTTGGTGGCTTGTTGACTCAGGAAGCACTTATACTACTGAAAATCATTATTTTCAAAAAAAAAATCTATAAATACTAGTAAGACACTTTTTATCTTTTATGTCAGAAATAGACGCTGTTTTTTTGTACTATTTTTCTCTCTTGTTTACAGTCTAAAAACAATTTTTTACCTATTAAATTACAGTTATACTTGGTGTAACTCAATATCTTCAGGGTTTTCTATCTTTACTATCTTTACTCTTTAAGTTGTAGTGTCTTGTTAAATAAAATTAAAGTATATTACAAGTTTGTTCTCTATTTGGTTTTAAATAGGTTAATAAATTTCATTAAAGCAAAAATTCAGAATCCCATCGTATCCGCTTCTCTGGGTAAGACCTGATTGCCAGTAATATGGAATTAGTCATGATATTTCTCCACTAAAAATGTGACTCCAGGTTCAAAACATTTTTTCTTTTTTTAATTTGAAAGTTGCTGTTAATATGAAACATTTTATATTTTATATTAAACCCTCTGTCTTCTATCTGAAATTTTTTAAAAAGTTCCAGAAAAGCTAGTAAAGTAAATATCCTTATAAATATCACATTTCAACTGAGAAATCATATTGACAAGACACTAAAACTCCTTGTAAAATAGAGTGAAAGGGCAAAAAGATATATTTCTTTGTAGGTTATGCTTAGGGGCTGATTCTTATTTATATTCAGGTATTTTGGTTGATTACTTCACTTAAATGATGGTCTTCAGTTGAAGGCTCTTTGAAAATAGAAAGCAACAAAGTAAAATCTTTTTAATGAGAAAAAGTATGAATTTCCAGTTCCTAGTCTGGTTCCACCAGACATGTATACAAATTTTTAGTTTTATACCTGTATATAAAGCTACTCAGATACATGACTGCAGCATTAAGATGGAAAGTCCCTGTTCTCAGAATGCTTCATGAGCGTCCTCTAAAATCAACTGGGCTCTACAACGCTGCCAACTTCTATTTAAAGGATAGAAGTTTCACTCTCAATTTAATCCCATTACTAGTTGTACTGAAGTCAGGCATGACCATGAGAGCTGGCGAACTTCATTTCTGCCTTTGCCTTAAGATCTCAAATATTCTCATGTTTGTGTATTGGTTTCACACTAGTAACCTTTTTCATGAATGTGTTGGTGTAGCTACTTCTAAGCCTTTTCAGCCTTGCTTTATCTTCCCTTGGTTCTGCGTAAAGTCAGTGCACAGTGTCCAGTCACGTGTGACCCAGAGCAGATGCCTGATGAAGGTGCCTTAGGTTAGGCTGAGTAAATAATGCTCTTAATTACAAATCTGTTTCCTCCTTAGACCTTGCACTGTTAGCAGATGCCACCCTCAGAAGTTCTCTCACAATGACAAAACCTCAATGTGAGTTTCCTAAGTAATATAAATCAGAAGCCCATCTAACTGCACTCATATATCTCAGTTGAGACTATGGCCTTTCATCTTTATTTTCATGCTCTCTTCTTTCTTTTTCCTTTAGAATTAATAAATGAATTTGGAGAAATTTCTGCCTCGCTTAGCAAGTGTAGTTTCTGCAAGTCATTAAGACTACTCAAAGCGTAAATCAAAGTCTGAATGACCACATGTAAAATAATAGCCAAAGATCTTAAAAACCTTCCATAGTCCTGAAAACAGTATCTGCAGGTACTTATATGCCAGGAAATAAATAGATTAGAGTAGAATGGAGTATACTGAAGTTGCACAGAAACCAATGGACAGAGTCAGAGAGTCCATCAGTGACAGCTCTGATGCTTCTGACCAAGCCTCTAAGTGAATCTTTTGATCTCTTATTTTGTACTGTGCCTTAATTTAGCATCTTCCCTAGAGCCTCACTTGTTTCAGTATTTTTGTCTTACCCTTTCAAAATTCCTTAGGATCAATGATACCATTAGTTCTGTATTTGTTTTCATTCTCTTATTGTTTTTTCTTCCCAGTACTTGTCTTCTTGTATTAGTTGCCATTTCCAGCATTTGCCTTATTTTACTATCTGTCGCTTGTTAGGCAGCTCATATTTCCAGTACTTGTCATTTCCCTTTGCATTTAATTTCAGTATTTGTGACATGCCTTTTCTTCTTCCCATGACTCATAACTCATTTGCTCCCAGTGCTTCTCCAAATGGCTACAGGATAGATTCACAGATAATGTGGAAGGTTGTAAAGTCCAGAGAGATGGCCCACGATGCTGAAAGGCAGAGGGAAACAGAATAATTTAATGCATTAGACAATGCAGCTTTCTGGCTTTGACTAGCATTAAATTATTGTCATTGGACAGTATTTCTTGATACATTTCTCATTCATTTCAGAAAGAACTAGTAAGTATCAGAATATATTCAGTAATATATCTGAATGTAATATCTGAATACATTCAGTAATGATTTTCAAAATACTTATATGCCATTATTCTGAATTATGAAGAAAAGGATAAATTTTTTAATACTTTGTCCATTGTTCGTATTGCCAAAGAGAGTGCAACTGAGGTATACAAGATTTTCTGTTTGCTTGAGAAAGAAAATGAGTGGGATCCTTATGTATAAATATTTTTTGACTGTATTACTATATATTCTGTTGCTACAAAGGCATGTTTTGTGGTGCTTTGTAAGTTTAATATATCTTATACACTTCTTAGTATGAATTTACAGCTACATCCAATATGAACAAAACATGGAAGAAGAGAATTTACAATGAAAAATACCTGAGTATCTTACAAAAATCCCTAGCTCCTATGTAGTATGTTCTGAAGCACCCACTATCTATTTGAAAGGTGGAGGCAGAACAAGGACTATGTTAGGAAAAGCAGGAAGACGTAAACATCCCCAGTGCTGTCGAGGATCCAGTCTTCTGGAGGGGAGGGACAGTAATTACCTGTGCACCACACAAAGTAAACAGGGGGTGGGGTTCAGGTGCTCAAGGGTGATCTGTGCACGATTCCAGTGTCTTAGCTTACCACTGCGCTAGTTTCACTCTATTTGTGTTTCATATCAATGGTCAGGGAGGGAGATGCCTGACAGCTCTAGGCTCTGGCCTACTGCTGCCTTTGCCAGCACTGTGGCTGCCGTAGACCCCTCTGCATTCTTGAATCCTGCCCTCTGATGCAGTCTTTTCCTTTCTTTTCATTCACTCCAGAATAGAAAGTGAGCAACAATCTCCACCCCATGTGTCAGATGGTATAGTTTCGTTGCCTTGAAAAGTGCCTTCCACCAGGCACTGTTGAACTTGTGCTCTCTCCACTTGAACTATTTATTCTTACATCAAGAACCATGAGCAAGCCTGCAGTCTTTGGGAGGATATACGCCTGAACTCTGGAACGTCTGCTTTCTCTCTGCTCTCCTACTTAGAAATAAAACTTCAAGCTACTAGGCCCCATATGTAGTGTCATTTTGACTTTTATTCTTACTTCATATTCAGAAAACCTTCTGAATACCAGTAGATGTCACTGCAGTCAAAAGAAAGTTCCTAGGGGATTTTCACTATGAATAAAATTGCTTTCCTAACAAAATATAAATGACAAACCATTGTTATTTCTAGTACTACTTAATTATTTTTTTTTTTTTTTTTAAATTTGGCAGATCAAATCCTTGAGAGGATGAAATATGGCTCAGGAAGGAATTCAGGATTTAGGTCCAGGTTACTAACTTAATCTAAAAGTCAAGTGGTTAGAAATTTCTCAGCAAAATGTGTTTTCATTGGAAAAAAGCGGCTGATTCATTGAAATAGTTTGTTGAAGTGTGATACTCTAACGAAAAAGATGTTATAAAAAAACCCACCACCCCAGTTTCTCCAGTGTACAGTAGAGTCTGTTCAACATTAGGAAAGGAGATCCAAGGCCGAAATACTTCAGACTCCTTAGGGATTAGGGATACACTTTAAATACAGAGGACTGGATGATCTGGGTAATTCTCCCTTGCATTTTAGGCAGTACTTGAACCCATCTCATGGAACAGGAGAAAAGGAGAAATCTCAGCAATATAGTTGAGGTGGAAGAGCATCTTTCCCTTCAACTCTGACTGTGATACCTTTGGAAGGAAGAACACTTTATGGAAAAGGATAATGTCATAGTTAAGGCTGAGGGCTATATATTTAGGTTCTCTTTGCGGTTCCGCCAATGAGTTTTTATTCGATACTGAGAACTTATTAGCTCCATACTACATTTTTCTCGTCTTCAAAATTCCTTCCTATCTCAAGGAATGCATGAAGATGAATTTATTAACTTTTTTAAAGGGATACGAGATCTCAAAGGAACATGTGAGTGCAAAACATTGCTGATTCTCCCATGCACGTGTTACAGAAAGTTGCATTAAGCAACAACTCAGTGAGAAAAATATTTTCCATTTCCTCTTGTAAATTTTTGTGCAGATTTCATGTTTTGGGGTGCATGTGGATATTTGAAATAACAAAGTATGCTACTACTGAAGCACATATTTGAACCTTGGAACGGTAGATTTTAATCAAATGCCTGAAGCATGTTACTATGTTTCTCTCAGTCATTCCTACTGGAGATATTCCACTTCACATGCATAACTACATTATCTGCTTGGAGAGAACATAAGGGAAGATAACTATAAGGTCTTCAGAGAGACCTTCTAGCAGCCTTCCAGTACCTAAAGGGGGCTTCCAAGAAAGTTGAAGAGGGACTTTTTACAAGGGTATGCAGTGATAGGACAAGGGGTAATGGTTTTAAACTGAAAGAAGGTAGATTTAGATTAGATAAAAGAAATAAATTCTTCACAGTGAGGTTGGTGAGGCACTGGAAGAGGTTGCCCAGAGAAGTTGTGGATGGTCCATCCCTGGGAGTGTTCAGGGCCAGGCTGAATGGGGCTTTGAGCAACCTGGTCTAGCTAGCAGGAGGTGTCCCTTCCACTAGACCCCCATGGCAGAGGGGCTGGAACTAGGTGATCTTCAAGGTCCCGTCCAACCCAAACTATTCGACAATTCAGAGAGCAGAAATCTTGCTGGGTATGTGGGTGTGTGAAGTTTGGATCCGTGAGCTGAACTAAGCAAAGCAAGAATGTCATGGTTGGATTCTTACTCCCACGTGCCTGCCTGAAACTTTTAAGGACAGTGAACATCTGTCTGAGTTTGACCAGTTAAGCCTTGTCCTTTAAAAGTAGTATGAGTGTTTCTCAGTAATACTTTTCTGTTTTGACACATCAACAGTTTCTGACAAGCAATTATTTCTCACAAAATTGTCCACCAGTTTTTCTTCAAACCTTCTCTGCAATGAAAAAGCTTAATGGTAGTGCCTTGCTGAACAAAAAGAATATTTGTTTCATAGTTCTCTCTGTTCCCCAACATCATCAAGGTTAGAAGTTCCTGGTACATGGACTGAGGGTGATCATGGAATCACATTAAACATTAAAACAGATGAATGCATCATTTTTGTCTGACAGTGTGTTCTCTTAATCAGCAAGCGCTCTCCTCCAGGGACCTGCTTTTCAGTTAGAGGATATGAACCGTGCCCATTGCAGCAGAGAAATTGCTGAGTGAAAAGGAATATGTTCCATGGACAGAGATGTGTCTTTTGCTGGCAGTACTTCATAGTGTTACATGCCTCATGATGTAATGGTGCAAAAATATGGGCAAAGAGGGAAGAAGAGCATTAGACCAATATGAAGCATGGTGTAACTGTGGGTTTCACACAAGTCAATATTTGATTCTTTGTTAAATGTAAGTAATATTTGTACTAGCTATGAAATTAGACTGTTGCCAGACTTGGGCTAATAGAGGAAAAAGGGCAATACAAAATACACCTACTCATGGCAAAAATGAAAAAAAGGTGTCATAGATGTAATAACTGATACTGTGCTTAAGGTTAGACTTTGCTGCAGCAGCTGCCAAGGTGTTGGTGTTGGAAGGTGTTGGAAAAGCAGTGGAACTACAGAAACTGTACTTGGCTCTGTACCATCTCCTGTCTTCTCAGCAGAAGGAATCTTTGCTCCTGCCAATACAAAATAGGTCCTGAATTGGTTCTACAACAAAATAACACTACTGAATAACAATTAAATTCACTGAAAAAGCCAACTGAAAGAAAATGAGTGAGCAGTTTACCTGGAGGCTGTTCTACAATTGCTTGAAGTCAGCAGAAATGCAGGTGCTGAATCAGGCCCTTAGCAGAAAGGAAGATGTGACTCTTTTATGGGCTTCAATAAAACCGCAGCCAAAGAAATGTAAGAGCTATTGTGTTATAATAACTTCATAATGGTATCTTACTTTGCAATTGAAGGAGGCTGGGAACGTAGTTTCACAGATGTGAATGCCTTAAAGATACAGTTGGGTAGACACTATAGACATAAGGTAGACACATCTATGGGCCTTATTGTTCTAGTTTGGATCAGGAGCAAGTTCGTGAATTCCCCCACTGTCCTTAGTGTTCACACTATGGAATGGTCTTGGATCATGCAGACTGAATTTCTTTTTTTTATGAAACTAAACTGGTAGAAATGAAACAGGAAGATAGCTGCACCCCAGCTGCTAACAGGTGTTGAATGAGCAGGTTCAGACTAGATCTAGTTTTCAGTAAAACTGGATGCGGACATCTCATCCTTGTCACCAATTCTTCTACCTCCCAGGTTCTCTCCTTTTGAAACATATTACCTGCTGAGGTAGTCATAGCTTAAATGACTTAAATTCAGTAATTTGTCTCTGATGCAAGAGATGCATGCAAAAGAGACCTGAACACCTATGCATGTATCAAGGTCTGTGAGAAGTCAGCCTTCGTTACAACATACCTTTTCCTTTTGTATTTGTGTATCTATCTGATCTTTACTTGTGGCGTGTGGAAACAATCATTCATTATCACTTATTATTTTTCTCTATGCTTATTTATGTTGCAATAAATGTAAACCCTTTATAATTCTGTGGAATGAGCAGAGGCAGATGCTGCTGCAACCTAGTTGATAGTGTTTTCTGTCGTGTCATTTCCATGCATTGTGTGAGTACATCCTGCCATTTCCCTTATTGTCTGGTGAGTACTGCTTTTGCCATTGTGAAATTCATTCATTAAGAACAATTTTAATGACTTTCACCTACTAACTTGAGTGATTCATCATCAGTTGTCTTCCATAAGTCTGCCTTCCAGAAATCAACCTTTTATTCCCTCAGCTGATTCATGCAACCATCAGCCGGCAAAGCAATAAGTCCAGGGACATAAATCTGAGGAAAGTGATATCCTGAAAGTCAAAATTAAAGTAGAGAACAACTGTGGCACTTGAGAAGATAAGACTTGTGAGATGATGATACCTGTGTAAGTAGCCTACTGCTCAGTGCGCTGCCAAATGGAATGAGAAATTATTTTTTTTTTTTTTTTATATCATGATTGATTTTAATTTTTATTAATGGACAAAAGGAATTTGCCACATACTATGGCTACTATGGCTATAAAGATGTTTAATTCCAAGCAGTTAATTCAAGGGTTCAAATTCTTTATATTTCAAAGATTTTTTTCAGCTTTGCATTTGACCCCCCTTTTGTTTTACACTGTGTTGTCAGATCTTTAGTTACAACTCATTTTCTTTGCCCTAGTTTCCAAATTCAAGCTACAAAATTCCAGCTTCACCAAAATGTAGGGAAGTCAGTGCAAGTCTTTCTACTTTAGTTGGTATAGGAAGAATAATATGAGCCATATTGTGGCCATTCTTTTACCTGTGTTTTTAGTAGTTCTCTTTCTGAGTGGTCCCACTGTAGTAGGATGGTAATAATCAGGTAAGAACTACTTTGGGGTTCACAAGCTGAACCTCCCTGGGGAGTGAAAGAGGAGGAAAAAAAAGAAAGTTGTGGAAAAAAACCATAATGAACTAACTGAAAGAGCAGCTCAGACTCAAAGATCTTACCTATACTCTGACTCCCACTTTCCCAGATGTGAGAAAGGAGAAATACCTCCAGAAATTCAAGCTTATTTCTACCTCCAACCTGTGTTTACTGAGCTCCTTTGTCTCACTATTCCTGAAGAGATAGGAAATCTTCTGTTGGCCTGCATTTCACCAGAACACAGTGCAAAGCAGCACCTGAGAGTGTTTTGGTGGGGTGAATGCACAAAAAAAGGCCAATTACATTGATTCTAGACTTGATATGGTTTTCTGGACCTTTTACATTCTCAGGAGGTACAAAATTGATTTTTCTGGAGAGGATATATAATAAGAAAAGCTGTAGTTAGAGTTAGAAACAGTTCTAAAGACAAGATCTTTAATCAGGTCTTTTAAAACTGATGTAACTGTCATGAAGAAATAGCAGAAGGAGGTTTTACCAGTTTCCTCAAAGAGGCATCAAAGCTTATAAATATACAATGAATCTGTAAAAAATGAGATCTTAGCTTTCCTAACAGAAACATTTCTAGTTTTTTTCTAAAATGAAGCTAAAACAACTTCTGAAATAAAGTATATTGTCCTTCTACCTGTACCACTATCCGATCCGAATGTGACTTTAGAGGAGGTCGCTTACCTGCGATTGCATTCAGTGGCTCTTGCACTTTTAAAAGAGTGCTTGGATATCAGATGCCTGTGTGCTAAGGTGGGATCGCTTCAGCAAGCCTGAGTTACGGTCTGTACCTGCTGTTCTGCTCTTGGGAGCTGTGAGCAGGAACAGACGGTGACTCAACAGTCTTTTCAAGTTACTATTCACAGTAACGCTGCATGAAATAAGAAAACAGCAATAAAATAATCCATAGACTACACACTGTAATCTTCCTACACACAATTCAGCACTCTCCAGTTGTTACCCAAACATACATCTTCTTCAGACTTCCTCTGCCCTGCCTCTCTGGGTCAGGGAAAGTTGCAATAGTTTTATGACTGAACTCTAGTCCTGAGCTCAGTCATCAACGTATCTGCTGACATGCTAAATTTGTATCCAGGTTTGTCATGTCAGCGACCACAAAGCCCAGACACATGAAATCAGTCAGGGTCTCCATCTCAGCTTGGCACCAGAAAGTAAGCAACTGAGGTCTGTTGGACCTCAGTGAGCACTTCTAGCCCATTTCAGGGCAAGGCCAAAGAGAACTTGCAACTACCCCTGAAGGTGGCTTAAAACACAGCAGAGCAGAGAGAAACATTTGTGCCCGTGTATTCTTGTTTCAGCTCCAGCGGACTCTTTTCCCAGTGACAGGGCAATAAACTAGAATATGAGAAGTGATGTTATAATTCCTGCTTCCTTTAATATATTCCTACAGTTCTGTGATTGTATCTAGCCTGTTGATTTTGGCCTGGTTCACGTGGAGTCAGCTCCCAGTTCTCAGGTGGGAGCTGTGACTAATGACTGAGATACAGGAAAGAATAGCTACAGCTCCCTGCACCGGGACCCTGATCTGCTTCCTCCCGTCCAGGTGAGGAGGATGGTGGATCAGCGTCATGGCTTACATGCTGGCTCACTTTCCCTGGTAAACCCACGCCCATCCTAAACTGGGGCATTTCCCATAAGGATGCCCTGACTCAGCATCGCATTCTGGTGACAACTCGGATTTGCATTTAGTCCCTCCAAGAGCAGCTGCTGTCTCAGGAAGTAGCTTTGCCTCCCTTCCCCAAATATCTTCTCTCCTGAGGGGAATTTTGAGCCCGAGGATAAAGATCTTGAGACCCCAGTTTTCATTTTCCTGGGAAAAGGTAGTCAGGTATGCATTTTCCTATTAAGTATGTTGAAGGGTTTTGTTTCAAAAACATTGCATCTCTAAGTGTTCTTTTTCTTGCTTTTTATTTCTACCTGACCATTTATACTTATCTCCTCATAATCACATAGGAGCCTCTGGTAAAACAACTGAATACTCAGATGGCATATACAAATTAATATAGTATAGGCTACATTCTCTGTGCACACTGCTATTTTATACTTAAAGTTGTGTGGATACTTTCAAATATGCAACTGTGGCAACACACCTTCCCAAGAATTTTTCAAATATATCCAATATGTATGTGATTTTTATTAAAAAAGAAATAAATAATTTTAAAAAGTATTTCACATTGAGATGTTTCCTGAAAAGAGCCAGTCCACATCAAAGACATTGAACATCTAAAATAAAATAACATTTATTCTGACACATGGAAAAAGATATCTAGGAGTTAGCTAATTAGTGTAAAAATACACTCTGCTAGAATTCAGGGCAGCATAATGCAAGTTCTCCCTGCATTCAGTATTGATTATTAAGCTGATATGGACATAAAAATAGGAGCATATGGCTGGAAGAGACAGTCTAGGTCGTGACCTGTAGACAGTCTGGTTCATCTAGGTCAAAACACCCAGAACTGTGGGCAACCGAGGAAAAGTCCCCAGTTCAAAAGGCTGCAGGTAGTCCACATGTATCTAATACCTTAAGTGGCAAAGCGTCTCCATCACCCTGTGCTGAATTTATAGTCTTCTAAAGGCTAAGTGCCATGGCTGTGCCATGGAAAGCATGAGTGAGAAACTGAACATCTCCAGTCTCTGTACTAGCATATTATATGCTAAATAAAAGTCACTCGAAGACTGACTACTTTCCTCTCTATACAGAAAGGCAAGAGAAAAAAGTCAAACTTGGGAGAAAAGCCCTCTTTTGATCAAGATATTTTTTAACCCTTAGCACCAGCCTGAAGCAATATAATGCACTATGACCCTCAAATGTATCTTGTAAACTTCCTCCCTGCAGCTATGGCAAACCTTTTCAGCATCAAAGCTGAAAGCAAAACCTGCCTCCCCTGGAAACTGGGGAAATCCTCCCTGGCCTCCAAATGCGACAAGTGAAAAGCCTTGAGAACACATTATAAATGCAGTACAAGCTCGTAAGGTCCAGGAACTTATGATTTGTCTCTGCCTACATAACACATGACATGTCTTAAGTTTGATTGCCCATGCTCACAGCCTGATTTAGAAGCTTAAACATGGTCACCTAATGCCATTTGAGATGCTGTAATTTAACCGAAAAATCTTCACAGGCCTGGAAAATACTACCCAGATCTTCAGAACTCTGGACTGGCAGCTAGAGTCCGGGAGCAGTGTCTGAGGATATGGCACTAGTTGTGTTTGTCTAGGGGACTGAAGTGAGCCACCAGCTTCCTAGCACCAGAGATTTCCGTACTCTGTTATACAGCTTTTTCCATCCATGTACTGAATTTCATTTTAAAACAAATTTAGCTTCACTTTCTCACATAGCCTATGTGGATACTCTTAAATTACTTCTCAGGTATTAGGAATTTCCAGAATAGACTTATTCATGAGCAGTTTACAGTAATTTATTTTTTATTGCTTCTATTTAGTGTGAGCCATTCTTTCTGTCCTTGATATTCATCCAAAGACATATTTCTAGAGTCCTCATATCCTCTTCCATCTCTTGTTTTGCTTGGCTAAACAACCCAAGCTCTGCAAGGTCTAATGGTAAGGCTTTCTCTTTACTTAATGCTATAGGTTGTTTCTGCTCCTCTTCCAGTTCAGTTTTATCTGTCTGGAGCATAGATGACCAGCCCGGTACATGATATTCCAAACAAGACCTTACCAATGCCTTGTTGCAATGGCACTTCTGCAATTCCTCATTTCATATTAGTGTCATGCAGTGGGCCTTTTAGCATAAATGACCAGTCAATTCTGGAAACATTTTATGAATTTTAATCACTTAGAAAAGATAGATCTGAGGGACAAAACATTTAACTTGCAATTTCCGCAGAGATAGAAAGGTCGATGGAAACATGGACTGTTTCTTTTGTCTCTTGTTCACTTCCCCATTTCCTCACATGCTGCCAAAGTGATTTTCCATCAGCACTTTGCCACTGCACTGTAAACAGCCTTTTAGTTCTTCAAGTTCTCTGTATATCTGTAACCGAGGACACCTTTTACCACTTTCTTCTGTTAGTAAGAAAAGAAGATTTATCTTCATCATGTATGTTTTTCCCCTTATTTACAGTCAACATAATTCGCTGGTACATGTCCCATGTAGGTCAATTGCCTAAAGGCACTACTGTCAAGGTCTAAGACTGTTATCAAACTATCAGTGCACTCTAGAGAGAAAGAGCTGTCACAGTATGCCATAAACCTATGTGAGTTTAAATGATTAATTCATACATGATGTATGATTTATGTTACAATGTGACAGACACAGAAATCCCTCTTTGCAAAACGCAATCAAGATACCTCACTTAGGAAAACACAGTGCTTCACCAGTGAGTTTCGGGAAATAAAGTTTACCTTTATAAAACAGAGATGGCCATACTTAAAGGATATTATAACTGAAATTTTAAATTCAATTAGGTGACTGGATAGGGCAGGAATATATACAAACTCCTTCCTATCAATAAATGCTTATGAAATCATAACCCATCTTCTGAACTGCAAATGTCTCACTTCTTACACTATCTACATAGATATTTAGGTCCTGGAATGTGAAATGGTTTTGCATTTCAAGTTAAATAAGCTACTTGCAGAGTGGGTATAGCAGGAATAAGTTCAAGCTAGTATAAATTGGTGTCACCTATCTTTCGAAGCACACAAACATGAAGCAGGGGAAGATAGAGAGGAATGCTAAATAGGAAATGTAGGCAAACTCTTTATTATCACAGCAGCTGTGCTCCACCAGCACAACAGTATCACTGCTGTGCACAGAATATTGGTGAAAACTTTTACTCTTTTCTTCTACTTTGCTTCTGTAGATATTCAGATTCCCTGTCACCCAATTCCATGCCTACAAACTCTATTAATTTTACCTTTTCTTTATTGGCAATGCTCTTGTTCTAGACTCAGTTATCTTCTTTTTTTGGCCAGCTCTGCAGGGTCTTCCATTATCATCTGTCCCACATTTTTGAGACTTTACTGGGGTAAGAGCAGCTGAAGGGGCTTTAGCTTCTGCATTATCTTACCCCTTGCTGCCACAGCATAGGAATATACATGAAGAATCCTTTTTTTCCGCACAGGTAAAGCTGAAACTCCAAAATAAGAAATATTTATGCTACTTGCATTACAGTGATGAACCTCAGCCTCTCTTTGAAACAGAAAGTGTGAATATTTCTGGGGGAGTGAAGAATCTGCTATTCAGCCCAAGAAATGATATAGTAAAGCAAGTACTAACAAAACCGTTTCATGATGGTGACATAGCACATGAGCAACCCATGAATAATTTATTTTTGTGGACCTGGTAATTGAGATATTGACAAAATATCTTCAGTAATTCTGTCACTTAACAGTAGCCTTAGACTGCTTTCAGTTACAGACTTATCACCTAACATGGAAGTAAAAGGGGCTGAAGCATATCTTCCCCGTTCCCTAATCTCTGCTTCTGACGTCCTTGTGGAGGTTGCTTCTTGAAAACTTTCTCTTCTGCATTTGGCTATTCTAAGGCTTATAAGACTTGTCTGTGGATGCATAACATTCACCTCCACCCCTGACCCCCGTGAATTTGGCTCCCAGCTGGAATCCTGGTGAGCCATCTACCTGTCAGTGATTTAATGGAAGGATCCTGCCATCATCTGTTTCAAGCTCTCTGAGCAGGAAAATGAGATGGGGGTTTCACATTTCAAAGAACAATAGAGCTCAGGGATGGTTTTTAAAATTGAAATTCTGGCTGTGGGAGTCATTAAATATAGTTCTGCTTCTCTTCTAGACTGTGAGATCAAACAGCACGGGCAATAGGAGGAATATTTGCTCACTTATGGTACATGTGAAATTTCTGCAGATTGGTTGGCTTCACCCTGCAACTTGCTATAAAAAGGACGTAAAAATATCATTGACATGCCTGGTCTTGTGCTGAAAAAATCCCATTGTAATTTTTTTTTTTTTCCCCAAACCGTTTCTGAACTTTTTTTCTTCATTGATATTCAAGCTTTAAAATTTATTTTTCTGGAGTCTGTTGATAGCTGATTGGAGAAACTACATTGTTTGAAAATTATCTCAGTTTTGACTGAGTGAACAATATTTGATTTGAAAAATCTAGTATGAAAATCATTCATTTTCACCATAATTGAGACTGGTAATGCTGAAAAAAACATTAAAAGGTATGGATAATTTAGTAGCATCCAAGACCATAATCCAGAAATCTTGACTCCAAGCTCACTACAGGAGTAAAATGTTCACTAAATTCACCAGACTGAACTTGGGAGCTTTGTCTTTCACCTTAGGATTGAAATCACATTACAAAAAACCCCGCACTACTTGTGATCAGTAAAAGGGACACAGTTTTATCCAGTTTAACACATGTTGGCTTCACAAAACCCAAACCCCAAGATATGGAGTCAGCCAGCTTAATGAAGTAGCATGCACCTAAACTGAAATTAAAGTTGGGTTTTTTTTAGGATGCTTAAGCAGAAGTACATGTGCACATGTAATCTTCAGTTAGAGTGTCTGGACAATGCTGATTTTTTTCAGTAAGAAATGTGGAGCATTTGGATACAATTTCATTACTTAAGCAAAAGCCTGCTTGTTAATGGAGGTTAATGTATTGCAATTGAAGAGCTTGTTTCACAATTAGACTATTTACACGTATTTGGTAGCCAAAGAGAGAGAGGGGGAATTGTTTACTGATATAAAATACCGAAAAATTTCTGTTGCTTCTTGGGAGTTTTGAAGTAATAAGTTGGGAATGTCTCTGAATCATCACAATTTATAAATGTTTACACCATTATTTCCTCACTTTAAGACATTATTTAATATGTTTTCAATGAAAATAAATCTCCAAACTAATGGAATGCTGAATGTTTTCTCCATATATGGCAGAAATAATCTAAGCATTAATGAGGAAATATTTAAAAATGGGAGATATACATCACTTGCATAAAATATATCAAAAGAATCTGCAAATTTTTGAAACACGGGACTGTCAAGTCTGAAGGACAACTTTGGGATACACCAAAATGGAGGGCATGTAATTAATAGGTATGAAATCTGGTAAGAAACATACAGAATCATGTCATCACAGGACAGACCCTGAGAGGCTGCCTACTGTACCACTCAGAACAAACCTCTGGGTCATGAGAATTCATCAGCACAGTGGTTTGGGGAGTCTCACCAAAGGGCCCTTGCAACTGAGACTCATGGCACCATTTAGTCTGGGACCGACTGTTGTTTTTGAGAGGTTTGATTCCCTGTGTAAACACTACCCTATGCAAAGACCCCATGATTTTTTTTTCTAAGCAACACTGTGAGTGTGTAATGGCTGATATGGAGGCAAAGAGAGAACTTAGTATCTTAATGTAAGTACTTCTAGCAAAGTTATTCTACCAGGTGAAGCTGGTATTTTCGTAATGGTAGTCCTTTATGCCCTTTTGCAAAGAAATAGAATCATAGAATAGGTTGGGTTGGAAGGGACCTGCCATGAGCAGGGACAGGGTTGCTCAGAGCCCCATCCTGCCTGACCTTGAATGTTTCCAGGGATGAGGCTTCTACCACCTCTTTGGGCAACCTGCTCCAGTGCTTCACCACCCTCATTGTAAATAATTTATTCTTTATCTCTAATCTCAATCCACCCTCTTTCACTTTAAAACCACTGACCCTTGTACTGTACGTACAGGCCCTGGTAAAAAGCCATTCTCTGTCTTTCTTGTAAGCCCTCTTTAAACATTGAAAGGCCACATTAAGTTCTCCCCAGAGCCTTCTTTTCTCCAGACTGAACCTGGAGGCTAAAATACCCTCTAGAAACTTCAGAAAAGTACTCCTACTATATTTCAGCAAAGAAATTATACAAAAGCTTGGCTTGCTGCAATGCACAGGACTGTGGGATTTACTTCCTAGAAATCATAGAGACATATGTAACCAAGGACAGCAGATCCGACACACTTGAAGCTTAGATGCCTCCTCACAGCATGATTCATTTAAGGTTAGGCTAGCTTTAGAGAAGCTATTTAAGCAAGGAGTTAAGCCTCTGCAATGGAAATGTACATATAGAAAAATGCCTTCTAAAGAAAACTGGAATATCACAGACCAGTAAGTCCAGTGATTTCAAGAACTACCTATAAGAAAATCAGTATTTCTACAGTGTCAGAGTTTCTGGTTAAAAATGTAGAGCTTAATAAATCCTAAACCTGATTTCCAATGTTGAGCCCTCACATTCTTTTCAGCTCAAGATTCACTTTGCCCTGAACCATTTCTGGGGCTAGGTGAGTAGAGTTGAGTTTTTCCACCCCTAGGGCTTTTAAAAATGGGCTCTTAAAAATGCTGAATGACCTGCTAAGGAGTAGTAAGTAGGCCCTATTGCTTTTTGTAGGTCGTTGTAATTAATGCATAACAAAAAGGTCTCTTTCTGAGACCGTGTGTACAAGTAGCAGCTGGATAGAAGACGAGAACTGCTACTGGAGCAACGCCATCTATACAGTGTGAGAAAGTAGACTTGGCAAAGGGCTCTGGCTGTACCAAGCGGGTCCCGCTGGCAGATGAAACTTTAGCAAGCTGTCTGAGTTATCTTATTATGCATCTGTTCTCCTTGTAGTTTATCAAGGCACTTAGGGCATTGGTTGGTCTGACAGAGCTGTGGGATTCAAGCTAAGTTACACCCCATGCCAGCACTGTATATGCTGAAATAATAGGAATTCTTCTCCTATTATGAGATTATTATGAGATTTAAATTTATGCATTATTAGAATTTGCTTTTCAGATAATGTTGCTGTTTTAATGGGTTCACTGAGTAGTTTTCATTTACTTTTCTGGTCTTAAATGTAATTATACAGCATAAACAATAAGAGTGGCATTGGTAATGAAAGCTTTGCAGTACTTACTGTCCAAAAATTTTACATTTTGAGATGGTACTGCTTCTAATGAAATTTCTAGGTTTGTTTTTTTTTTTTTTTTTCTTCTCCTTTTTAATGTCCTTGCTGCATTGTAAAGCTTTATAGGTTTATTTTCTGAGTCAATAATCCACTTTTGCACTTCTTGTGAGGTCATGTACTAAGTAAACCTATTTGCATTAAAGATGGTGACATTTTAACAAAGATTGGCTGCAAGATTTGTTCAGTACTTTTGCCAAGCAGCAGTATGCACAGCTAGAAGACTTCTTAAAAAAACCTTGTAAAATTTTTCTTTTGATGCCATGGGCACCTCTCCAGCTGTTCTTTCCACTGTTCTCTTGCAGAGTGAAGCTGCAATTGGTTTGTAGTCTAATCTCTGCTGCTATTGGTTTATAGTCTAGTCTAATTTACTTGAAGTAAAGATGTCCTTTCAGGTACAGAATGGTTGTAGAGGGGAAGTTTGCATGCCTGGCCACTGCTACTCCTCCTACCAGCCTAATTCTTCATCATAGCAGTTATATATATCTTCACACCAATTACAGAGCACTGAAACACCTTCAGTCCATCTAAACACGTACCTTTTCTGTGGCCTCTGAGACATCAAGGCTGATCCTTCCTAAATGAGTGGTCCTACTCATTCTAATGCCTGGGAGATGGCATTTGCACCTCACCATATGGCCCAATGCGCAATCCATTTTCAAAGCATCAGCTCGTGTCTGTTGCATGGTATTTGAAACAACCAAGGCTCAATTCTCTCTTGGCTGCTCTGTGTATTGTTTTGGCTGTGGCCAGGCTAATTTCTGGCCTCACTGTTTCCTGGGAGGGAGAGGGATTCACCAATATGTATGTCAGGGTGAGGTGCCAAAAGATGTTAACTGGTGTTGAAGGGGTGCCAGGGAGCATGGAAAAGAGCCAGGGGGTCAGCTGGCAAGTACTGGACCCTTCACGAGCAAAGTATAAAGACTTCTGTCTGCAAGCCTAAGAAGAGAGTGGGAAGAGGTAGAGGAGAGGCTCATCAAAACAAGAACAGGCAACAGGGCTCAGGGAAAATGGCGGCAACAAAAGGGAGCAGTGCTCACCAGACTGAAATTTTCTGTCAGGAGGTTCAGGGAGAAGCTGCTGGCTGAAAAGAAATGAGGCACTTCCAGCACAACCCTGATACATGGTATGGTGTGCATGCAAAGTAGTTGTGGTGGAATGGGTATCCGAGGGTGGTTAATATGACCCCTTTCTCTAACATGACCTAAGTTAATATGACCTATTGTTTCCTAGAGATTGTCAGAAAAAAGGGTTAGCAGTTTGTGGTCATGATGAATTGTCCTTTTTGGCTACAAATTGGATGTATATGGATAGAATGAGCTCTCTTTATTAACATAAATTCATCATTAAAATTTATGGGCTTTGACAGGACACTGAAACCATAAATACTATGAATTTGATAATTTGAAGACCAAATGTATGGAAAAGGAGAGTTCCATAGTTTGTTAAATACAAGGGGAGGTATTATATGTGAATTATTTAGAGAAGATTCATAAGTGAGTACAGAATGGACTTCAGTTACGGGTCTATGGACCCTTTGAACAATAACAGGCTGACATGGATGAGAGCTGTACGAAACTAGTGCCGTGGTTTAACCCTAGCCGGTAACCAAATACCACCAGCTGATTGC